>JAJJWX010000001.1:0-48190 GCA_023529315.1 Papaver bracteatum
CTACGCACTTGGTTCGCTTAGATGATCTCACCCACAACCAAGAGTTGCTACGACCCAAAGTTGAAGACTTTAGCAAACAAATATGTCTCACACAGAAAAGTCTACAAGATAGATAAATCCTTGTCCCACGAATAAACCTATGAGTTTTATTCCGTCTTTTGATAAATCAAGGTGAACATGAACCAATCAATAAAACCAGACTTATATTCCCGAAGAACAGCTCAGTTTTATCAATCACCTCACAATAGTCTTAATCGACCCAGCGAAAAAAGATATTGTGGAATCACAAACGATGAGACGAAGATGTTTGTGATTAATTGTATATCTTGCCTATCGGAGATAGAAATCTCAAGCCAATTATTACAATTGTACTCGTACGATAGAAACGGCAAGATCAGATCACACAACTACAAGAAAAGTAGTAACGGTCTGGCTTCACAATCCCAATGAAGTCTTTAAGTCGTTAACCTGGTTTTAGAAGAATAAAACCAAAGGTTAAAGGATAATCAACTTTATCTTAGAAAACTAGTATCACACAGAATGTGTAGGGATTAGGTTTCCCAGTTGCTAGAGTTCTCCCTTATATAGTCTTTCAAATCAGGGTTTGCAATCAATGTTAGTTTAGTAACAAAGCATTCAATATTTACCGTTAGATGAAAACCTGATTAGATACAAGCTAATATCTCTCAACCGTTAGATCGAAAACTAAGCCTGCCATACACACATGTACTTGACGATTTTGGGTTTGTGTAACCGTACCCAAGCGTGTACAATAGTTGGTTCAATATTAGTCAACCAAATGGTTAGCCAAATGATAACTTTCATATCAACCATATTCTTCTTCACCATAACTAGTCCAAATGACTCAAATGAACTAGTTAGAGAGTTGTTCAATTGATATGAGATCTTATGTACTACACAAGACACAATTAAAGAAAAAACGATGTGATTCACTCGAATCAATTCATGAACTATAAAGCCACGATTTGCAATAGCATTTCTTAGATAATTTAGATAAGTTCACGAACATCGTTTTTAGACATAACCACTCAAGTTCGCGGACTAGGTTCGCGGACTCAAGTAACCAGTTGGAGTTCACAAACTTTAGCAGAAATTCTCGGGTTCGAGAACTTTCGTCAGTTCGTGGACTGAGTTCTTGGAATGAAACCGAGCTGCAACTCCAGCAGAAATTCTCGGGTTCGACTGCTCAAGTTGCGGTTTTCACTTGATCAACAAAGTTCGCAAACTTCGGTTCAAGTGCTAAGGACTTATACATATATGTGTTACCACAATAATGTTTATATCCCCCAGTGGTTATATTATCTAAACTCTCATTTCAATCATTGAAATATTCTCAGAGGACGTCATATAGTTGATATTCACAAACTAGTTTTCGTCAGAGAAATTTCCAAAGTGATTGAAACATAACATGACTTTCGTCACTAGGAAAACATGAACTTGGCTAAAGAGAAAGCTTTACCAACACACATTTTAAGAAATAGATAAGCGAGAAATACTCATCTCGAAATGTCACATGTGCATATTCTTAGTCTATATAGTAAAACGACTTTTGTCTCAAGATAGGAGATAGAGTAGATACACTTTTTAGTGATAGATAAGTTCAAGTCTCCACATACCTTTTAGCCGATGAAGATCCATTGGTTCCTTGAGTAGTCCTTCATCTTGTATGATGATTGTCATGGAGTTATTGAGATCAACTACACTTTCTATCCTAGTCTGAGGCCTTAGCTATAATAGACTAGAAATTAAGACTTTATAGGTTTGATCACTAACATTGACAAACATGCTTGAGATAACAACGCATGCGAGTTCGACCGAACAATTCTCTAACACAATTAATAAACTAAATTCAAGAATCAATCTATTCATATCATAATGGTCTATTGCTTCATATTTCAATTCAAAATAGCCAAATACCCCAAGTGGTTTCAGCCATAAAAACTCTAGTTACAAAGAAGTCTAGCAAGACATGACTTTCTCAAAAGCCTTAAAAAAATATTAAAGAAAATCAATCGAATTGATAATCAAAACGAAATTGAAAGATGAAATCAACTTCAAACCCAATTTCTCCAAAACGTCTGTGTAGCCGCAACCCGGCTTCCTTACTATTCTCTCGGTTTCTATTATTTATGTGAAAACTACAGACAAACCCGCTCTTCAAATTTTTCCCACTGTGAAACCCACACCCAGAAAAGTTCACGGGCGTACCCATTTTGTCGGTGAAAATTTCTCCCAAACCCATAATTATTGAAATTCTCGTTTATCTGTGATTTTCTTTGTCTGAGTTTTCTTTTTCTCTCTAGATCAATCTATGTATATCTTCTAAGATAAGTTTATATATTTGGATTAAAATTATTACTCTGTTTATTCAATACTGAAAATGGGTTGGAACCGGATTTGGTGAAGATTGATGGAAATTCAGGTTGTTTGTTGTTAGATCGAAGATGGGTTTGATGTGAATATGGGTTCGAATTGAATTTGAACCAAAAATTGAAAGCATTGTTGATGTCCCATTAGCATCTGGCATTGAAACATGTAAATTGGGTTTGATGATGAGCAGATACTGAGTTGGTAATGGTTCTTATGGATGTAAATGTGAGTCTGGGTTCGGGATTGAAGAAGATGAATCTTAGAAGAAGGAGGAGACATCAAGGAATAGATCCCTACCCTCCTCTGATTCATGTTGAACTGATAATGAAAATGGGATATTTTGACTTTGGCCACATAAAAGTGACCAGAGTTGCATTTGGGTCACCAATTTTTTTAAATTAGAGTTTGGGTCACAAAACCATTATTGACCGTCTTGACCGTTATCTAAATAAATTTTATTTTAACTAATTTATATACAATTAATCTAGACCGTTAGATGAGATGGGTGGTGGAGGTGGATTTGTATTTTTCTCCTCTCTTTGAGGATTTTCATCGAACAGTAGAGGTGCAGAGATAAAACGCACATTTTTATTTGGGATCTTATTAAAGTGCAGTGATGCATTTCTCCTTTTAATCTTAATAAGCCTGGACCAAAATGAAGGAAGTGACATCGTGTATAATTAAATTTAGATGGGTCGTATCCTTTTCATTTCATCTGGTGTAATTTCCAGACAAATGTTAGGCCAATATCAGGATTTGCAAATTCAACACTTGAAATACAGTCGGTCACCTCATATGAATGATTCTTCCGTCTTCTTGTTTCCAAATTGAACTAACTAATTAGCAGCAGTAGCTCGATTCGTTTTCCATACCAAAAACATTCCTCCTATAGCTAATGTTTATATATCAACCTGTTTTTGTAATTTTACTGTAACGGAAGGTTCAAGTTGTTAGGAGTATTGTAATTGTTGTTGTTGCCATGAAATCCTTTTTTTATAGCTGACGTATTCTTCCTACAAATTCGATATCACAATAAACTCTCATTATCTATCGGTCATTACAATCAAATCAATGGCACACAACATCACATAACAACAACACCCAAAACTCTTCTTCTTAGTCAATCTAGTTATTTGCTGTAACTATTCTAAAGAAGAAGAAGAAGATTGGGATAAGGAGACATCGTATAATAGTCCTACACTGTCAGTCTAGTTATTAGCTATGACTATTTTCAGCTTCAGAAGAAGTTCAAGAGAAGGATAGAGGTCGTAAATAAATCGATCCCTAGGATTTATTGGGTCATTTTGGTGTTTTAACTAACTTCACTAACTGTCAACGCGATCAAAGATAGTCTTGTGACCCAAACTCTAATTAAATTTTTTTGGTGACCCAAACGCAACTTTGGTCACTTTTGTGTGACCCAAAGTCAAAATATCCCTAATGAAAATGGTAATCAGAATTCACCAAATTGACCAAATTGATGATGAATTCACCTCTACCTTATCCTCCAGCATTTGACTAATGAAGAAGCACAGACTGAGTCATGGATAGAGATGACAAATTCGACAGACAGAGAGACAATGTAGTTAGTATAATCACGGGGAGAGTTGAAAAATTGAGTTTGATATTTTCTTCCACAATAGTAGTAGAATTCAGGTCCGGGAAGAAAGAGATATACTTTGTAAGTAACAAACAGCTTTTCTTCTTCTTCTTCTTCTTCTTCTTCTTCTTCTTCTTCTTCTTCTTCTTCTTCTTCTTCTTCTTCTTCTCTTTTTGTTTGTTGTTAATTAATAATTGTTTATCCTCTAGCTGTAGAGGGTTTATTACAGTGATCGAAACCATAAAATACTATCCCAAGTACCTTACAAGTTCAAACACTTTAAATAGTAATGCAAGTTGCTGAAAGAATTGACTTCCATAGGTTGCAAGCCAATTGAGTCTTTTAGTTTCTTCTATCTGCGTTTTCAGCAAACCAATTGAGTCTTTCAAATTCGTTTATCACCAACGTCTTGTAACAGTCCAAAAATTCGCGTGGCTTGTCAGTTAAAAACATTGCAGCTCCTGAACACAATACAGTTTGCCCCGGCTGCAGTCACCTCCTTGATATTACAAACTCCCACACTATAGTGAAAGCTTGTCATTCAAATTTTAGTTTTATTAACTACCTTGCTTAGTTGGGTGCGTGCCACTTGCACGTTACTTGTTTGTATATGTAATATGGTAACCATCTGGATATCCTAAATTTGGTGAACTCCTTTGTGAATTTGACGGTCGCAAGGTCAGCGAATTGCCATTTCACTATGCGCAAGGTGTGTGTGATGTGCATTCAAAAGGAAATAGAGCTGTGAATAGTGATGCAACTATGGGATTGGTTGCATAACATGTTATGCATGTACAAAATTCGTTGCATAATTTGTTATGCAACAACATTTTTGTTTGTATTGAAACTAACAAAAAAAAAGGCTGCATAACTTGTCATGCACCTACAATAATATCTGCATAACATATTATGCAGTCGAGAAAATATGATTGCATAATGCATTATGCATCGAGAAAATTATTGCACAATCTTTTATGCATCGAGAAAATAGATGCATAACCTGATATGCATCCATAAATATGGATGCATACTGCATTATGCAGATGCATAATTTGTTATGCAGTCGAGAAAATAGTTGCATAATTCGTTTTGCGTCTGCAGAATGTGTTATGCATCTTTTTTGGTAGCTGCATAATGGTTATGTAGTCAGTTTTCGAAATTTTGCCTAAAATGATGATCACCTCTGATTTTTTCGTGAAAAACAAAATTTTGATATTGTTGTTTGTACTCGTTGCGTAGCCCTTTTAAAAAGATTTCCAACGATATAAAATTTGTAAAATTCTAAGACGCGGAGTTTTAGATATGTTTTATCCAAGTTGCGTTGCCAATTATACCCCTGATGCATAACCCGTCATGCGGATGCAACATTTTTAATAATTTCATATAATTATAGGTGTCACGGTACCTAAAATTAATTGTGGGTTTGACAATGAAAATATTATTTTTTATTTTTTTGGGGGGGCTGCGCCTAATTTTCCCTTTATTTATACGTCACCCTGGTACTGCCAAGGAATCCAAAATAAGACCTAGCAAATATTTGTCTGCCAAGGCCTAGTCCACTAACACCAATTTCCAAACTCAGACCCTTTATGGAAGACTGATAACAACACCAATTTTTCCTTCCGGCCACCAACTGCATTTATTCCTTGGGTCTTCTAAATCTCGTCCCATTGTTGTGCAGGCAGACAACGACTATCCTCCATTCTAGAACGTTCAGAATTTCATCACCCATCGAACACAGCAGCTTAAACTTAGCCAATACCAGTTTGAAAACAAACCAAACGCAGCTCTATATATTTTCCATTTACATCTGTCGCCGCTCCGACCATCAAAACCCCATGACGTTGCAGTCAAACCATCACCACTGCCTTCTTTTACTCTCTCAAGAACTTCCTCCATTGATAGATCGACAGCCACCATCTTCTTTTGAAACTTGTGAACCACCAGCTGCAATATGTTGCCCGACCACGTCAGTTCCTTCTTAGACTGATCACAACTCAAGCTTGCCTATTTTCTGACTTCGACTTCAAGGCACCAATCGATTATGTCCAATATACTTCAGCTAAGACCCCTAGCTTACGGCCATGGAAGCAAATATCCATAACAGCCACCAACTGTAATTAACTAGTGGTGTTGTTGTTCCTTCTAACACCTTCGATCACTCGCGGCAACCAACGTTTCAGCTGAACTCCCATTGCAGTCGTTGTACAAAAGCCAATGTAATGCCAGGCTAAGATGAGTTCACAACCATTAGTTAAAGTAGAACGAATTTTGCTTGCTACCGATTCGCATGCACCCTGAACTTCTAAATTTCAGCTCCTTGTATACCAGATCACAACAACTTTCGTTCAATGATCACACAACACCAATTTCCTATCACAACCATTACTTGTTGTAGCTGCTCTTCTTGGCATTTGCTATTCGACTTCAATTATCTTGCAAAGCTCATTTACATAGAACCCAATACCACCAGCAGATCCACTCCATCTACCGCACAGTTCCATTGCTGCAATTCATCACCACCAGTTTCGATCCAAGATTTCGCTGCCATCTCCATTTGAGTATCCAAAAACACTCAGCCATGAAACAATGGAAGCAACACTAGTTACCCCAAGAACAGACTCAAACAACACAAGACTCTTCTCTTCTCACACGTCTAAGCTCTCAAGATCGATCACAGCAATACCAACTTCTCTATATTCCCTTTTTGGTTTTCACAACTTCGGTTCATATGCAGCCGAGATATTCTCAAGAACAGCATCAATAAACTCCACTGAAACCTGCCATTAACCCGAGCTACAGATCCAGTTCCCTGTACAACACCTTTCTTCTTCACGGAATTTCAACTTATATATGTCTACGGACGAAAGCGTCATCTTCTTTATTCCGGCAGTAAAGATCCACCAATATCAGTTTGAAAACCTCAATCCATCACTGCCATTCATTACCTTTCTTATTCACCCTGAATTCCAGTTCAACTCCAATAGCAAAACGAACCATCCATTTGATTCCCCATTTGCATCTCGAAGACTGCCCACAACCACCAGCAGCTTCAACTTCGTTTGGTCCCTTGATTGCACAGCCAACTCCAATTCTATTGTTGCTGTGTGTATTTCTTGATCGAGAAATTTGGGATAACTCTAACTTCAGGTTGCATTTCATCATTAGCTCAACCAAAGACCTATTGAAGTACTCCAGAATATACATCACTGCTAACCATTATTCCAGTCACGTGCTTGACAAAGCAAAGATATTATTTGTATCACAAACTCAAATGTTCTGCGGTGGTGAAATAACTTCCATGCTGCTGATATATGGAAATACCAGGCCAGCTACATTCTGTCATGTTCGTCGTAAATGCCATTTAGCTTCCAAATTAAATGTTTATGTTCGGATGATCTGATTTGCTCGTATTTTCTACAAAAGCACTAAAATAGTGTTGTTAGACAAAATATCGGGTCACAACTAATATAAATATGGGTATAAAATGTAGCACGTACGTGCTTATCACTTAACTATAGGGATTAACCCAAGTGTTTGGGATTAACGTACAGTGTATCTACTTTTAATTATAACTAAACCAATATATTGAAAACGCATGGGATACCAAATACACACAACTTTTTCGTTTGGCAACCCGTATAGACAAAACTTAACACAATTGCAAGTAGACCAACTTAATGATCCTTGACAATATGTATAGAGTTAATATCTCAACCTCTACTAGACACAAGGTCCGTGAACCTAATTTTTAAACTGAGTACTTGTACGATCTCAAAAATCAATATCCAAGATTAATCTAATTGTATCCAAATAATTCAATCGGAATTCTGCCAATTGATTAAACTTGTTATCTATATTTCAAGATACGAATTCTACTAGAAACTAGTCATAATCAATTACAATTAAGTGGATGTATCTAATTAGATTGAATACGTACAAACCTGTATAAATCCAATTATAAGGTCAAGCAATATAATGCGGAAAAGGAAAAATACAAGACACCAGAAATTTTGTTAACGAGGAAACCATAATAGTTGGAAAACCCCGGGACCACATCCAGATTGAACATCCCACCTTGTTAAGCCGCTACAGACACTAGCCTACAATCAGACTTCAGAATGGAATGTAGTTGAGACCGAATCCACCCTCCAAGCGATTTATTTATAGTCGCACTCCTTACGTCTCTTGAACCTCGTAAAGCTCTACGCACTTGATTCCCTTAGCTAACGTCCTTTACAGCATAAGAGTTGATTCATCAAAAGTGAAGACTTTTAAACCAATCTACCTCTATCAGATAAGCTTATTCGATTTCCATTCAAATCAAAAATTAAGGTGTGGAAATTTGTTTGCAATAGCAAGCTAGCAAACGCTGCAAACCTCACAAATCTGAAACTTACGACTCCCTAAGAGCAGCCTAGATTCTTAACCACCTCTCAAGAACAATCGTCCAAAGATCAACTAAGATCAGTTTTTAGATATCTATCTTGAGGAATAACTAAATATGTGACGAAGAGAACTTTGTGATTACTATCTATCTTGCATGAAAAAGATTACAAAAACCTCGATAACAGAAAGCAAGATCAGGATTCACGAACTATCAAGGTAAGATAGTCGTACCTGGCTTCACGAATTCCCAAAGCGAAATCTTTTAATTGTAGACCTAATAATGTTTCATAATGAAAACCTAATTCAATAGAAGATGACTATAGAATCAACTAGGACACAAAGTGTCAGGGATTGATTTTCCCAGTTGACAAAGATGCTCTATTTATAGTTTTCATAGACCATGATTAGATTAGAATTCAAGCTAAGATAACTTGAGAATCAGGCAAACAAATTAGGTCTTCAAACTACAATAGAAGACTATACACATAGGTTCGATTACTGGATCATGTATAATAACTGATCGTTTTGGCAAGTTAGTCAAAGAATTAGAAGTTGCTTGATATTCATTTAAATACCTAAGAAATTAATCATGATTCAAACACATAAGTGTTTAATAAATCAATGAATCCTTAGAAGTATTTAAGAGAGTTCTGGCAATGCTAAACATATTAAACTAATAATTTTTTGAGCATTTCCTAAACATTGTCGGGACAGTTGGTACAACGGTTTTCCAACCGCAAGAATTGTTCATGATTCAGGGTGCTACGGTTCATGAAACGGGTTCGCCAACCCTACTAGACTAACGAACTCAATTGACCTTGGTTCGTGAACCGGGTTCGCCAACTGCTAGCCAATTAGTCCAACATATAAAATCTAGTTCACCACAGTTCGCCAACCAAGTTTGTGAAATGTTCCCAACTGAATTTGTAGTTTGCGAACTGGTTCGCCAACCTTCCCGTATTTCTGAATCTCAGATATCTATGGTTTGCGAACTGATTTCGCCAACCTACCCTGAGTAACAATTCAGTAAGTTCATATTTCTCTCTTTTGATGTTTGAAACATTCTCAAGTGATATAATCATTTGCATGGGAATTTTTCAATTGATCTACAAATGAATTCATGGAACTAATATTTTTAAGGACCTTTGAACATCCAATCGCTAAATCATATTTCGAGATTTTTTACAAGACAAGATTGACCTGAAACATCTTGTCATAGGATATAGTCTCAATGGATAGAATTATGGTATAGTGAGTAAAATAAAATGGTTAAGTCTTCACATACCTGATACAAAAGTTCTCCAAATGTCTTTGTCGATCTACAGTCTTTAAGGATGATCTTTAATACTCAACTACAATTTTAACCTATCTGAAACTTGACTTAGTAGACTAGAAATCAAGATATAATTCTGATCACCTAATACTGAAAACAAGCTTGAGATAGCAAAACTTGTGGGGTTAACCAAGATTTTGTTAACGATGAAACTGCAAATGCAGTAAAACCCCGGGACCTAGTCCAGTTATGAATACTCTTAGAATTAAGTCGCTATAAAAAGACACTACCAACTTCATATAGTTAAGACCAGGTAAACTACCCCTAGTTACCTAGTTTCCTCAGTATCCATGCGCCTACAACCAATCTGACCAACACACGTGAATTCTAAGATAATTAGGTTTACGACTAAAATACTTCGCTTTGGGAATTCGTGAAGCCAGATCCGACTATCTTTACCTTGATAGTTCGTGTATCATGATCTATTTTTTCTGTTATCGAGCTTTTAGTAATCTCTTTTAGACAAGATAGATAGTAATCGCAAAGTTATATTCGTCTCATACTTTGTGATTCCTCAAGATAGATATTTGAAAATGGATCCTAAGTGATTTTTTGAAGATTGTTCTTGAGAGGTGGTTAAGAATCTAGGATGCTCTTTGGGAGTCGTAAGTTCTGAATTTGTGAGGTTTTCTAACTTTGTTTGTTTCAAACATATTTCCAAACCTTGATCTTTAATCTAAATAGGAATCAAATAGGTTTATTTATTAGAGGAAGATTTGTATCAAAAGTCTTCACTTCACCTGAAGCAACTCTTAGGTTGTAGAGGACGTCATCTAAGGGAATCAATTGCGTAGAACTTGCGAGGTTCAAGAGACATAAGGAGCGCGATTGTAACTGAATTGCTTGGAGGGTGGATTCGGTATCAACTATATTCCAGTCTGAAGTCTGATAGTATGCTAGTGTCTATAGCGACTTAATATAGTTTGATATTCAAACCTGGACGAGGTCCCGGGGTTTTTCTGCAGTTGTGGTTTCCTCGTTAACTAAACTTCTGGTGTCTTATGTTTTTTCCTTTTCTGTATTATATTATTTATATTTATATTATATTTACGCAAGTTATGTATTCAATCTTAGTAGATACATCCATATAATGATGATCGATTACGAAACTCGTTTCTTGCAGAATTCGCATCTTGAAAAATAGATAACAAGTTTAATTAAGTGGAAGAATTCCGACTGGGTTATTTGGATACGACTAGATTGATCTTGGATATTGATTTTTGAGATCGTCCAATTACTTTTCTTAGCAACCAGGTTCGCGGACTCCTTGTTTATATACATACTGATTGAGAAGAGGTAGAGATATAAACTCTATATATATATATATATATATTGTCAAGGATCGTTCAGTTGGTTTACTTGCAAGTGTATTGGGCTTTGTCCATACATGTTTCCAAAAGAAAAAATTGGTGGTGTACTTGGTACACTTGAGTTTTCAGTTTGTGTTACCAAAAGTCAGTCTGAATTCCAAGAACTATAGAGGTTTGCAAACCCAGTTTGTGTACCCTTTACTACTGAGTCTGGGAATTAGATAGGTTCACAAACCCGGTCTTCAAACCACTATCTACTGACTTCGTGAGTTGCTAAGGTCTGCAAAACCGGTTTACAAACCCCTTGGGTCAGTCGGTCACAAACCATCGGTCTGTCGCTCACGAACCAACATAGGTTTGCAAACCTACCCAGTTCAGTATTATCAAAAGTCACAAACTATTCCACATGTATGTCTGACTTTACTAAGGCTCTTACAGACACTTATACATGTATATTCATCAAATCACTTATGTGTGTGGATCATTGATCAGTCTTGATTTTTATTGAACACCGTTATATGCTTGTAACTTTAAAAGATACTTATCTGCTATGAACCATCATTGTGCATGGTTCCAGAATCCTATACCATAATACATATTCTTTTGTGTAATTTCAAGGCATAATTCTCACGTGTTTACATGAATTCTTAATAAGAATTTCATCTAAGCCAAGAACGTGTTTGCTTGAATTCAAAGCTACCTGGAGCCTCGAAAATAAAGTGACTCTTGCAACGGGATTTCTTAATCCTTGGAACTCTTGTGTCCTAGTTGCTAAGATAGTGTCGTCCTCTAAATCCTAGGTTTCATGTGAGAAACATAATTAGGTTACGACTTTGAATACTTTATTTAGGTTTTCGTTAATCCCGGTCAGACTATGTTTTACCTGATAGTTCTTGAATTCAGACCTTGTTCTTATTGATCTTTGAGGTTTTCGTAATCTTGGATCAGGAACGACATAGATAAAAATCACAAAGTTTTCTTTGTCTTAAAATTTGTGATTCCTCAAGATAGATATTTTAAACTCGTCTTTGATTTGTTTGGACCGTTCTTGAGAGGTGGTTAGTAATCTAGGCCTCTCAGCTAACTGACAGTAAGTGTTCTAGATTCGTGAGGTTTGCTGGACTTTGTCTACTGGAAACAGATTTCCAAGCCTAGATTGAAACATATCAAAACAGATATCAAGTAAGCTTCTTTGTTAAAGCCATATCGGTATCAAAAGTCTTTGCTAAGGCTGAAGCAACTCTTTGGATGTAAATGACGTCAGCTAAGGAATCAAGTGCACAAAATCTTAGGTGGCTGGATCTGACACGCATATTCTCTTCTATGGCTAGGACCGATATTGGACTTTTTTGTTAGGGATGGTGATCAGATCATCAATGGGATTGGTCCAGCTAGCTAGGTATGCCCAAGGAAGTGTGACCTAGCTGTGTCATATAAAAATAAATAAAAAACAACAACAACAACAACAACAAAAATTGTCCCGGCGGAAAAAACCCTTCCAAAATAGACTTTAGGTCTTCTATAGGGAGTGTGACCAGTTATATCGTATCAAATATATATATTTTCTTGTAATTCTATGTCAAAATACCCTTCCCGAAATAAATTATGGGTTTGCCTAGGAAAGTTTGATCCAGTTCTGACATAGCAAGACAGAAAAACCCTATAATTTTAGCTTGAAAACCTCCTCCCAAAAGATTTCAAAGCACTATCGAAACCAAAAGTTAATGGTGAAAAAATAAATAAATACTAGAAGAATAATGGTGAAAAAATAAATAAATGAAAACCAAAAATATAAGTAACACTAGATGAATAATGGTGAAAAAATAAATGGAGATGCGGGGTATCGATCACCGCACCCGCTCTACCACCTGAGCTACATCCCCTTCTTGTCTTCCCTGTTGCGCTCTACTAATATATAAATATCTACACAACAATTACCTTTAGACTGTCACTCCAGATATACTGTTAGTTATCCATTCAGATTTTGAGAAGCTCCAAAACGCCCGCGAAGCAGTTTACACTCTGGAGAGAGGGAGTGAGAGTGAGGGAGATAAAGAGATAGAGAAAAGTACAGAGAAGAAAAAGAGCTCACTTGTAGTATAATTTCAACAGCAATGGTGACTCTACAATTATCTGATTATTCAAATCCTATTATTCTTCTCAAACCTTCTTCCTCTTCGAAGAATTCTTCAAGATTTTCTCAACAAACTCGATTCTTTCCTACAATTGCTAAAGCTAATTCATCTTCATCATCATCATCATCATCATCAAATTCACAACAACAACAAATTCATTGTTTAAATAGAAGACAATTGATTACTGAAACAGCTTTACTTTCTGTTTCTTTATCTTCTCTAATTGGATTTGAACAACCAGCTATATCTGAAGAACCTCCTCTTTCTGAATGGGAAAGAGTTTACCTTCCTATTGATCCTGGTGTTGTTCTTCTCGATATCGCCTTCGTTCCCGATGACCGCAATCATGGTATGTTAGAGAAATGGGTTTTTTAGTTTGTTTATCACTCTAATTCAGCTGTTTTTCATATTGATTTTACTGATTTTGCTTTTGTGTTTGGTAGGTTTTTTGTTGGGGACAAGACAGACTATATTGGAGACTAAAGATGGAGGGAATACTTGGCTTCCACGTTCAATTGCTTCTGCTGAAGATGAAGATTTCAATTACAGATTTAATTCAATTAGTTTCAGAGGTAAAGAAGGATGGATTGTTGGAAAGCCTTCCATTTTGCTCTATACTGATGATGCTGGCGAAAGCTGGAAGCGAATTCCTCTAAGCTCTCAGCTTCCAGGAGATATTGTAAGTGGAATTTACTATTTTGTCACACTGGCCACTGCTATGTTACATGGTGTATGAAGTTCAAGCATCACTAGATTTCAATTTTTGAAGCTAAACTTGATGATTATGCCATGGGTACATAGGTTTATATAAAGGCGACAGATGATACGAGCGCTGAGATGGTTACTGATGAAGGTGCTATTTATGTTTCATCAAACAAAGGGTACAATTGGAAGGCTGCCGTTCAAGAGACTGTCTCGGCGACTCTTAACAGGTGACTTTTGTTTAAATGCGTAGGTTTTATCGTAATGCCGTGAGTTTTGGTGTGTGCTTAATAGTAGTTACATTTTAGAACTATGAGAATGTCATAATTAACTCATGCCATATGCCCACAAAAGCTGAAAGCTACTTTTGCTGGTGATTTTGCAGAACAGTTTCCAGTGGAATTAGTGGTGCAAGTTACTACACCGGAACTTTTAATACTGTGAACCGCTCTCCTGATGGAAACTATGTTGCTGTATCAAGCCGTGGTAATTTCTACCTTACTTGGGAGCCTGGGCAGGTCAGTCTCTTTGAAACTATTCAAGTTTTTTCTGGTTCTGCTATGAATGATTGGAACTGGTATTTGATGACTTTAACCCAAAGAAACAAAATGAAAATAGTACTGTTATATATCTGAATCATCTATTTCCTCCACTTGCATGAGTTTGATTTTGCGAAGAGTCCAAACGAACTATCGAATTGTTGAACATTCTTTGTACTCCAGATCATCCTATAACTAACTGGCTTTAAAAGGCCTTCCTATAGTTTACTAGGAACGCCTCTAATAATCAGTTCAACTTCTCACCATTCTGGTAATGCTTTCAATCCATTACATAATTCTACTGCTTAGAATTGTTTTTTTTTTCCTTAAGTGGATTGTAGTTTGATTGTGTAAGAAACCATACATGTTGGTATGTTGCCATATTATCAATGAAAACCGTCTAGTTTCTTCTTCTCTTTTTTGTGTGTGTGTTGTGCATACAGCAACTAACTACTCTTGTTTATTCATGGTGCAGCCATACTGGCAGCCACATAATAGAGCAGTTGCAAGGAGGATTCAGAACATGGGATGGAGAGCTGATGGTGGTCTTTGGCTTCTGGCACGTGGTGGGGGACTATATCTCAGCAAAGGCACAGGGGTAAACATATCTTTTCTGGTCAACTGAATTTGTACCTCATATTTTTAGATGCATGTATTGTAAATTCTTTTGCAATCTTGTCATATCTGAATTCTGAAACCAATCTTTCACACCATTTACCTTTGGATTCTCTATAACACCATTAGTAAAAGTCCTGGGCACTTTGCATAAGTGTTGAGTTTTACAATCCCCATTATACGACCATGCAATGTTCAGGCACAACTTCCCCATCTTACAAGTGTCACCCATTGGGGACAGGTCAACTGAAGCTGTGAAGCACATTACCTGTTTTTCTTCTCGATTTGTTTTCTCCTTCTTGTTTTCATTCTGTATGATTTCTATGTTATTCTATAATCGTCAAATTATTAATGGGGTTGTTCCATTTAACAGATAACGGAAGATTTTGAAGAAGTTCAAGTACAAAGTCGAGGTTTTGGTATTCTTGATGTTGGGTTTCGCTCAAAGGTAAACCCTGCCTTCTTTGCTGACATCAACACAGCGCTAAAACAGAAAAAATTCTAATCACAGAAACCAAAGATTCTACACCTAAAGGTGGTCATGAAATTAGGGTCACAGAAACTAAATGACCCATGCAGCAACAGCATCACCAATCGTGTTATAATGTGCATCTCTTGCCCATGGAGCAAGTTTCCGAAAATTAACCATCAAAGATTTAGCTACCAACGAATGCCTTTTAGCACTTAGTAATCTATGTTATTTGATGGTGTCAGGATGAGGCTTGGGCAGCCGGTGGTAGCGGAGTTCTTCTAAGGACCAACAACGGTGGCAAAACTTGGGTCCGAGATAAGGCAGCAGATAATATTGCAGCAAATCTCTACTCAGTGAAGTAAGTTGCATCCTAAACATGGGCTGAACTTCATTTTTAACACCTCTATCTGTGCATAGACAGAATACTTTACATATGTCATTGCAGGTTTATCAATGACAACCAGGGGTTCATCCTAGGAAATGATGGTGTCTTGCTTCGGTATCTAGGATGACCGGCCTTAAGTACGCATGTAATTCCTTTCTCTTCCGTATAATACATAATACTTTCTTTGTTGTATCCTCGTGTCATGTGTATTGTGTAGAGGCACGTGTGTGTCCAGTTCCTACACACTCATTGAGAAGAATGTGGGTGATATTTCTGTTGAAATTCATTTTGCAAACTTACGAATACGATATTTCTGTTGGCACAGGTTTGGCAATCATGTTTAGTTTTGTGCTGCAACTGCTGTCTAATAGAGTTATCCCCTACGTACAGGCGAAACTGAAAAACTTTACAAAGACTATCTGAGACATGTAATCAAGTACGAGTCCTTTCTTGTATTAAAAAACACTGAAGTCTCAAAACTTGAATTTGTGATGTGTAACTATATGTAATATTTATTTATTTTTGTATCTACTACCAACATCATAAAATTCTTTTCCTAAATGCAATACTATTCACAAAATTGAATTTACATTGGGCTAACTCCTCAGATCTGTACTTAACTATACACAAGTACAACTACCGTATAGAGTACAATTAGGGTTCTGCTCTGACCAAATCAATTTACTCCTCTCTTGATGCATATACTGTGAGAGGCACTGTGAATACCAGAAGGCACAAGTGTATCATCAGGTATGATTAGCATGTGCTCCAGTGCAGAACCCCCCTATATCTAGTTGATTCCTAGAAGACTAATAGTCTGATCAATTGGATGAGAAGCTTTAAAGGGGTCTCAGGGCCTGAAAATTTTCAGAGTTTTCGACACTTGGAGTCGACAGAAAGGGCATCTAGAAACAGCAGATGAGCATCTTCGACATAGAACATGACCACAAGGAACTATAGTTATATCGACCTCTGTGCTCAAACACACCCGGCACATCCATGCTGATTTTGCTGTTTCAGCTTCTTTAGCAGCGCTGTCAGCCTTTTCCTGCAAAATTTGTTCCAGCCTCAGAAACTAACGTTGATGAAAAAAGGGATAAAAGACCCTGAAACAACAAATTTATTGAACTCGATTTCACGAAAGGTCTTTCGAAGAATCCTTGGAACAACAGGGTATCTTGGTATCGAAAAAGTAAATTGGCTTCTCTAGTATGGCCTAAGATGTGTATGTTGTCCACAGCCCTCTGGAAATTCTCTTTTATTGAGAAAAGCTTTTAGATTCAAAAGCCATATTTTTTTGAAATTTTAAAACATGATTAATATATCCACATTTAGCTAAAGTTACCATCTGAAAATCGTGATCCACATATTAAAAACATGATTAATATATCCATATTTTTTTGAAATTTAAGAATAAGAATCAAACCTGCTCCAGAAGAAGTGCAGCTTGAGATTCTTTGAGTTGTTCTTGTAGAGTTAAGGCTGTTTGGATTAGGGACTGCTTCTCAGCATTCATGTTGATTCCAGCTGCAGAGAGCATTTCATTGACTGCCTGCACTAGTTCTGCTGGAGAAACTCGTCCATAATTGTGATCCGCAGATGGCTGCTGAAAAGGAACAAAAATAGCACAGTAATCAAACTACTGATCTTTCTTTACTCAATACTTTTTGAGGTAGTTGAAGCAAGATCAATACGCCAAAATTAGACATCATCCTTTCAAATGGTACATACCTTAGAGGAACTTGTATTGCTAGTTCCAGCACCGTGTACCTCAGCCCGATTCAGGTTCTCGTTTTCCATTTTATGATCGTCCAGCAATGTTGAAGATGAAACTTCATTTGCCCTTGGTATGCTTTTGAAAGAGAAAATATGAGAAGAGAGAAGAAGTTGGGTTTCCCCTGGAGCTGTTTCTACCTTAAACCTGTAAAGTGCTTGACCTGCTGATGGCCTGACATCCTCTGGAACCCTACCATACTTCAATTTGTCTCCATCCTTTCCTGTCCTCCACGCCACTACCTCTCCACTATAGAAAGGTCTCAGTGGATGGAATTGCACCTGACGAGCATCCTGCGGCACCAAGTCTCTACCTACCAATTGACTACTTTTATCCCCAAGCTCATTCTCTCTTCTATCAGATCCAAGTTTAAGTGCATCTACAATTGCTTGCTCTGAGCCAACCGGAGTGGAAAATAATGATCCAATGGGTAAGGGGTTTACTGAGCCAATTACTTGACTCACGACAATTGCAATAACATCAAACACAGATATATAATAAGGAGGTTCAGCAACTAAAGCACGAGTTTTTGATTGGTCAACATAGTTAAAAGAACGATGTCTCAATCCGTCCTCCCATTGAGGAATAATGAATTCCTTATTCACGCGTGTGACATCCAAAGATCTGGGAAGTAACATATAACGAGTATAGAGGAACCTAACAAATTGCAATTTCTCTGCAACAGATTCCAGTAATCTTTGTATTTGCTCCAAATCCAGGGCCTCAGATGCAGGAGTGAAACCGGTGGTGCTATTTACAATTTTCCACACCGCTGACTGAAAAGACCTGTTTGAGAGCTTCTCCTTAATTGTTGTTAATGAAACTGATCCAATTTGATCCAAAAACTCTAATTCTTGAGTTGCATCCAGCTCCTGCAATAAAATTAGAGAATCAAGTTCTGCCCAAGATATCCAAAATGAGAGAGAGAGAGAGAGAGAGAGAGAGAGAGAAACCTCCACGACTACGTCAGATAGCCTTTGAATGCCCAGCCCTGTGCATATTCTTTCAGGAAGATCTGGGTGAACGAACCTTATCCTGGAAATATCTATGCTTCTTATGAACCGAGATCCAAAAGAATCAATATAAACACAAGATCTTGCTACAACAAGTCGACAGTGATCATCTGGTACTACTGCTTCAGATATGTAGCTGGACTGATCTTCCTTCTCTGCCTGAACAATTGCATCACAGACAAACTGCAAAATCTCCATCACAGCTCGGAGTTCATTTGGATTTAGACGCTGGTACCCACATGCTTTCTGTATATTCAATAGGAGATCCCTTGCACAAGTAAGAGAGAAAGCTTCCTGAATCCCAAGGTCTTTAAAAACCTTCATGAATGGGAGATAGAGACTAGGAAGTTCAAACGCAAATGGTGAGAGGTTTATTGCCAAACGAGCGAAAAGACAGTTTGCGGTAACCAAGCGTGTGCCATTTGCAACTGGCACGAATGCCAATTCCTTCAACGCCAATATATCTGTCAAACACAATGAAGGAGTTCAAAAAGTAAGAATGAATCAATTTTTTTACAAAAATAACCTCCAAAGCAAAAGAAGTCTTCCATGTTCTGAGAAGTGTCAAATGCTGCGGTTCCACAACAAAGTTCGCAAATGAGCGTGGGAATTTATTAGAGAGAGTGCAATGTTAAGGAGATACTTCAAGTAGACGGCCAATCCGCAACAAGAAAGAAATTTATATGAGGAACTGACCTGAAGCAGAGAGGCAACTCCAAATTTTATCTAGATACCTCAAGATCTCAAGAGAAGCTTCCTCCACAGTCATCATCCCTGAAACTGTTGGCCAATGAGCAAGAGTATCCTCCCCGCCATTCTTCCCAACAATCTAGGCATGTACATTAAATTAGTAAATTATTTGAATATCGTTGGAGTGCAAAACGAACATGTGAAGGCCAAAAGTGTTTTACCTCCAAATGCCTTAACACTGTCGTAAAGGCTGGAGGGCTCCTTAAATGAAGTGCTCCCCAAGCGTACTCAGGTGGAACAACATTTTGACTGGCTAGAATGGGAGCACTACTCCATCCAAGAGGCCAATCCTTCAGTAGAATAGCTTCATTATAAGAACAAAGTACTTTCTTCCCACCTTTCTTACCACCAATAGAAGGGAACCCTCTCTCTGAAGGTATAAATGCAATTTGACTAAGTTGCTTGCAGAAGTTATTGTTATACAATACAGCGAAGTTCAGAAATATGTTTTGGACAACTGATACAGCTAAAGACCATATTTCCGCAGAAATTTCATTCTTGGAACTGGAAAGATCAGCCTCAAAATTATCAGGCTCTTCTAAAGCTCTCATGCAATTATCTCCAAGATGCTCAACTTTTCTCGCACATTCAAGTATTACATCTGCTTCTGTGGATGTCCTAAGACCAGTTTTCCTTAAAATCCGAAGCCATCCATCTGAAGTGAACCTCTCCCCGGGAAATCTATTTCTGTCCACCGCGAATACCGACATCAATAGAGAATCACTAGGATCAAGCAGATTTTGGGGCTTAAATAGTTCTTCACGGGTCCCACTTGCATTTCTTACAAACTTAGTCTCTTTCAGCACACTGACTACATTTGAATCTAGCTCAAGATCCTGCCAATTGGTATATAGATAAATCAAGATATCCTCCTGCTCTCCTTGAGCTTTTTCCTCAAAACCAGGCAATGCAAACTTCACAAGCACTTCTTGATCATGCAACTCAGGGACCCCTAGGGCATGAAATAGACTTCTACTTGAATCAGTTGAACTACACAAGCAGCGGTCATCAGATGGCTTAAAGAAGGAGCTCGGAGTAATAATACACTGGCCCTGATCATGCAATCGTGTATATGAACCCAGAACAGTTCTATAAATAGGGAGTGCCCTTAGCAATTCAATCTCTTCCCTAGTATATGTCGACCCACTGGATGAAACAGAATCCATGGCAAAAAGGTTAAACAAATTGTCGCGATCTGTAGCCACAGAAAAAGCCGGTTCAACGAAATACTCAGAACGTTTAGAAGCAAGCAGCTTGGTAACAACCACTTTTCCTAGAGAATGTCCCGGACTGGGGAAACAATTACATGGAGGAGCACACTCTAGGAACGATGTGTCATATACAGGTACGTTGCACTGGTTGAGCAACGATGACAACCAGGGAAATCTTGAGTTGGTTAGTTCGAATGCAGATATGTAGGATTGGATTAACCTAGTTCCAGAAGTATCATCGCCCGTCAACCCTGCTTCCTCGGTTCCTCCTGTATATGGTGCTGACACATCATTTACTGATGTTGGATCCGTAACGAGTGGTGGTATAAAAATCAAATGATTCTCCCGAACACGGCATAACACTGGCCTACCAAGAAATGCAGGAATAAGGGGCCAATCAGAGAAAAGTGAAAGGTCTGGTGATGAGCCATTAAAACTTTTCCAAAAGAGTCGTATCCATTCAGGAGAAGGACCCCCTGCACCATCTGAATTTGTACCACTCTCCCATGAAAACCATGGAGCCTTACTTGAATTCATCACATGGTTTACCCAGTTTTCAACAAAAAGTGACTTCATGTTATTCGCCAACAACCGATGGGAGAAACTCTGCAATTTCAAGAACATTTGGATGTTCTCATTGAAAAAAATCTCAGAGATAACCGATCTTCTTAAGCATTCAAGGTGGATAAACTTTGCTTGTAACGGGAGCATTAGTGTTTGCTGCTCCTTACTCCCGACCCAAAGTTCAACAATCCCTAGCTTTGCGAAATTGCTTGTTGCAGTTGGACAAAGTAAGCCTTTTATCTCAGCAGCTATAGGTGCATACCTTGGATCAGGATTTCTACTGCTACCACTACCGGAAATGGTGTTCCTTTGAACTAAAGGCCCTCCAGCTCTACCAATATCTTCAACCACTCCCCGGCCAAAATCAAATAGTGCCCTGCCAAAAGTAGTTACTATCTCCAACGGGTCTCCTCCTGGATTCTCCACACTCTGGGTGGATACCCTACTAGATCCTTGCAGGCTTGAATTTGATAGAGTAGTAGAACTGTTACCCTCAAGGATGGCCATCCTAGTATGAGAGTTCTGAGTATCTTGACCACTTGAAGCATCAAGGTTAAGTTCGATATCAGATAAACAATACTCAAGCACATCTATGTATGTCTCAACTGATGGGAGAGAAAAAGATGTTGAAGAGGCCTTAAGGAGACTCCGTACCATCTTAGGTCTGATTTCTCTCACTGTAACTCCTACAGCTTGAATTTCACTCACCAATTCCCAAGGCACCGAAAAAACAGGATAATGTTCCTTGATATAATTAAAAACGGAAGATGGCGGCGAATTATCACCCATTTCATTCCCATGTTGAGCAAGAAACATACCTTCTTCAGCCTTTACCAATTGACCAGAGTATAGTTGCCAGACAGGAAGGTCAACGAGACGGGTATAGAAAGGCCTTATCACTTGTTTGATTAAACATTCCCAATCTGTTTCCACCACATCCAATGGATTTGGATTACTTGAAAAGACAGCGGATTGGTTACTTGGACAAGAGCTCTGTTTGGACCTTGGCCAGAATGCATACATTCGATCCCCGTAAGCTTGCATAACTGAGCTAACTGCACGTACTGCACCTGGGTCGAGTGTAGAATTTGAAGGTTCCCTTCTTAATCTTTGCATTTCCAACACCATTTCAACATATGAATCACGAACACAACTCATCAACTCTCTGTTCCAAGCTTCTATCAACTGATTTCCAGCATCAAGTTGTGGTCCTGGTGAGGCCTTATCTGTTTGGTACTTGAATAAATAACGACCTCCATTATGACGCACGAGGAAACATCCAAGAGCCGTGACAGGTATGTTATGATCTTTAGAGAGAGGAAGAGGAGACAAAATGCAGCTGGAAGAATGCGCATCAGCTGGCCGTCCATTTCTTGATATGTGGGCTGCAACTCCAGCAACGGGTGTCAAGTTGTAAGCCAGATATCGCCTGCAAAGTTGTGGCTCATCAAGTGGTTAGCCAAATTGACTAAACTAAACAACTTAGTCATGAATTTATGAAGACTGAAAGAGAAAAATTACCTAGAAAATAGATATACAAGTCCCATTAATGTAATTGTTTTATTAGGTATCAAGAAGTGTGACCATCCAATTGAATCACAGCCTGAATAATATCATACGAACGTTGTTGCCTTTTGGTAGATACAAACACCACCCCTACTGTACAGTCTAAAAGTAACTGAAGTTTATCTACAACCATGGAGCTTGAGAAAGATGCACTTTGTCGGCAGTCAAAATAGGTTATACAACATCAAAGCAAGACAGAAGTACCACCCACTATGCATAAGACTGGCAGAAAATAGAACACTAAATAATAAAGTGAAAGAATTAAACCTAATATTGTTTAAGGTATGTTATACGGTACAGTATTCAGAACCCAATATAGAGAATGACAACATGCATATAGATTTGCCGTCATTTTGCCTAACCCTAAAAAGAGAACCTATACCTTACTGCATAGATCAGCAATCAAACAACCCGGTACCCACCTATACCTTATTGCAAATTAATTATCATGAGACGTACCTATCAAGGGCCATATTTCTGGTCTGTCCGGAACCCAGGCTTAGGACAACAATCCATTTGTCAACAACTTTGGTTTCTCCTTCGAGCAGGTGGACATCTATAGTGTGTACTTTGATTGATGTGTTTGAGCTGCTAAACAACCTCGATATTTGAAATTTTCTCCACTTCTTTTCCGAGAAAGGATTTCTAACAGTCGCTAACATTGGATCAATACAAACAGAGTAATCCTGTACTGGTTGCAAACTTCCCTCCTCCCAAGTTGATAGAGTCACCTGAAATGATTGATTTCACATATAGAAAACAATTAAAATGTTTAAAATCTCTTAGTCATGACCCAAAGCTAGTTAAAAGATTGTAAATCAGATCGGAGAGGTTAATCATCTGACTTTCTCGAGCCTTTTCTAATTACATATTGTTGATTGGAAGCAATTTTATGTGCATTAAGTAATAGAGGGGATGCCTGCACCTAAGAGAGGGATATATATTAAGCAATTTTATGTGCATTACCATGCCTGCACCTAAGACATGGTAACAGAGAATGAATTCCCATTAGTCCAAAAAAAGAGAGGGATATATATTGCATATATGTATACCGGCATAGTACTGCGATTTGAGTGTCTTGTGTCTGTGATAGAAATGTGACTAAGTATTTGATCTAGCAATTTCTCCATACAAAAATGATTTGTCTTCTTCCTCCTAATATCTAGTTTGTGACATGCATACTATACAAACAAGTGCCCCAATATATTAAAATAAATATAACTTTATGTGACTTTCTCAGCACCCTAAAAAAGTTCAAAATGAACCAGCATTACCTTCTTTTCTGATCTATAGAACACAGATACTAGGTCAACCAGCCTCAGAAAGTGAGATTTGGTTGCATCAAGCAATACTACTAGGGGGGGAAATCCCAAGTAAGATTATTCAGCAATTTCTAAGTGTGGATAGAAAAGAGTGTAGGACGTTGGATGAGGCCCGAGAGAGGAACGGACAACACTAAATTCTCTGATAGACTCAACTAGCCGAACCAAGGGCTGATGACCAGAGTAAAAGTTTGAACATCTATTCCCAAAATGCAAGACAGGAAATCCGATTGGACTACTGTTTACGTTATGTAAGTCAAAGCGACAAGGTAGAAAGTAAGTGCAATGGTCAGACCAAGGAGTAAGCACCAATTCAGACTATTTCTACCTGGAATACAGACTTCAAGAACAGAAGACTGGTAGATGCCTGCGCTACAAATCTATCAAAAATTTGTCTTACTCTCTTTGACCCATCCTCTAGTCCATCTTTCATGCAATCAGATGATAGAGGCATGCGGATAATTGTAGAATCTGAAGATGACCACGGCATATTTTGATCAATAAGCATTGGATTGAATTGATCACGGAACCGCTCGGTCAAGCCAGTACCTGAAATGGACAGGCTAAATATTTCAGTCTAGATATAATATATAATATTTTTGAAATGCGACTCTTTCCAACAACAAGGAAAAATTGAAAACCATGCAAGGCTTATTAAGTGAGCTAAGCATATGGTTGAGAACTACTGTTAAGTGTGCAAATGCAAGAAAAATACGCAGAAACAAGAATTAAATTACCTCTCAAAGAGAACATTTTGGCAGAGGGGCCATTACTTGATGGAGCAGTGAGAGCCTTGCCATGAGGGTCAAACATGTAAAAGTGCCCACTGGAAACAACTGCGGGAAGATCACATATGAAATAACAGCTGAGAAGCCCTAAACCATAATTTAGTGTATTGCCCCGCAACCGCCATGGAGGAAGGAGTTGGAGACTGCTGACTTCTTCCTGGTTCAAGGTGGCCCCATCTAGGACAGCAACAACAGCAGGCCCCTGAAATTCACCTGAACCATTTACACGATTCAATGAAGCATGTTTTGGATGGAGCCAAAAAAAAAGGGAATAGAACATAAAGGGTAATCCCGTACAAGTCATGATGCGCAAAAAAAATATGTAACAGTTGTGGGAGATCGAAAATAAACCATATAAACAATCAAACAACGAAAAGTTACTGATTACCTAGATTGTGCTGGAGCAAAGACTGACGAGAGTGTTCCCTCTTATCAAATATGAGGTGCAGCTTCCTTGCTTTGCAGCAGTCCGCTAACTCGAGCAAATCAAACAACAAAAAATCATTGTTTCCATATAACGACAGAAGTCCACTTATTCTCGGGTAATCCATGCATGGCAGATCCTTTATCATTTCCTCATCAACTAACGAAAGGCAGCGAAGTGACTGGACCCCTAATCTGCTTGCCAGGTCATTGCTAATACTTGGATGTAGAAAATGTTTCGAGGCAAGATTACTATTGTTCTCCATCCATGGTGCATCATTGTACACAAGATCCATTGCAGACATCAGAACTCCAAATGAATCTGGAAGTAATAATGAACTACTAGAAGTTTCCAACAAGGGTTTATCTGCATAACAGTCTGCAACTGCTTCCAAGACACAATGAACAAAACTCAATTGCTCAGATGACAGTGATAACCCCTTGAGGTCACGCTGTAAACGGTGTAAAACATTCACGTAGTCCACAGCATCAAAAGTTGATCTGACACCTAATGCTGACAGCAACTCTCTGAACTCTGACAACTCAGACGGGACAGCATACAAGTAAGGGTGGAATTTAACAGGTGAGTCATATGCAAGTGCCTCTGGAGATATGAAATTGTCCCCAATCCAAACACAGGTAACCCCATTGACTGCAGATTTTAAAATTGTGAAGTCATCAGTACCAACAAATTCCTGCAATTTAGAGTAAAGTTTAGGCATTTGGATGTGCAGCACAGCATCAAGTTCAGGTTCGTGTACACCTAGCAGCTTGAGTTGGCTATAGGAGTTGGATAGCTCAACCAGTTGGGTGGATAGAACACCAACATTAAGACGATCCAGCCAGCCAAGTTTTTGCATCAGGTATTTCGAGCAGCATTCACCATCTAGTATCCGCATCATAGATGACATCAACCACATTTGCGACTTCGGTCTCACGTCGACTGGAGCTGCTATCTGATGCTTGGATTTAAACCAGGGAAGACCTTTCTGGGGTGGATCAACATAGACAGGGCACCACGAGATAATTTTCATTTCAGACCAAAAGTTTTCATCTGGATTTTCGTGGATGATTGCACCCAATTGAACCTCAAGATCCTGTCTGCAGCAATTCTTTTTAGAAGCAATTGTCAAGTAGTCATTTTCGACAACGTCATCATGTACATTATTGTCGTCGAAGAATGCGGGGTTGCTGACTCTGTCACAGTTGCATTCTCCTTCCTCCTCTCTGGAGCGGTAACATCCCATCATATCTAGGCAAGAAAGTAACCTCCTACCCCAATTAAATGCCTCCAAATCCCCTGAATTATACAACATTGAAACTGACCTAGCACTATCAAGCAAACCACCAAGTCCCAATGTCGTATTAAGGCCCAGATCAATCAGAGTCTCAAGAGTCTCAGTATCTAAGAACTTATCGGAAGGAAAGAAAGCCTCTTTATGAAGCACCTTCTGTAGCTCTGGAACACGAGGATCATATAACCTGCAACGAATAATATTAAGAGTAAAGACGAAATATATTTAGTCAAAAATCACAAATATATCTGTACAATTTATGCTTCAGGTGGAAACAGATTCAGGAATGGCAAATAGCAGAATCAGAGGAATGCGAACCTCACAGACATACAAAAAGCTATACAGAAGGATGCAACACGAAACTTTTCATTTAAATCATTGTGCTGCTGCCACTTGTGCAGAAGTGTAAAGAATATATAAAAAGCCAATTCTCTGGCCTTACAGAATACTCCCTAATTCATTAACTTTTTCATTCATCAAACAATATTTGATAATAAGCCTCAAGACAAGAGGGGTAACCATTTCTTACAAAATGAGACCACTAACATAGAAAGTGGTGGTGTACATGAAGGGCAAGTCAATAGAAATCACATCAAATAACACGATTTTATAAACAAATATGTTGGGAAAATGGCCACAATATCAATATTACATAATTCCATGATGATCTTTAACAACACCTCCTAGACTATATACTCTACCATCCTAGTTTTACATTTTCTACGAGGTTGACGTTGGAGGACTTTGCACCAGAAACATCTCTGGTGAAAATGAACCACCGGCGCTACATATTACGGCATTCTCTTCCTACTCAGCTTATGAGTATGCAGGGGAAAATGTTTTTAGAACATACATAGCAAATCCTACGACTGAGAGATAGAAGTTAGGTAACCACTGTACTTGGAATAACTTGAATGGAGATTGTAAACTATAATGCAGGCTGGAAAACCATTGAAACAATCCCTTATGCGAAATTTACAATTTGCAATATGCAACCCTAAACATGAATTTGACAGGGACAGCATGAAGAAAGAGGAAAAGGAAAGGTCAACAGGACCTCCGCCATTAGTTAGATAATTTAAGAGCAAGAGTCTGATACCGTCACAGGATAAGTAAATAGTAGATGTTATAAGTTTTACGAGGGTACGAAGGATCTCTATGACTACTGTTACGAAGTATATTAAACAGAAACGTATTGATGAGGAAATCAATTAAAGTAACATACCTAGAAGGATGTTGCCAGGATCCGTTGGCAGCTAAAACGAAAGGAGTTTGCAAAAGCACTGTTTTGATCGAAGGATCCTCCTTAATCAGAAGCTTCACATCATGTAATATGGCAGAAAGAGCTACTGGTTGTGTAACGAATTCTGACATCCGGTTAAGAACATAATCCTTGTAAAATTCAGCCCTTGCAGGTTCTCTAACTTCAAGGTAGTTTTCAAGAATAGTTTTATCCTTTTCAGATTCCATGCGAACGAATGCTTCAGTTAATAGCTCCTCATGCACACCTTCGGGTTTGATCCACTTGGTAGGATTACTCAAAGCAACAAGTTTTCTACTTTTGTACGACTCAAACATAGGGAGCTGTTTTAGCAAATAAATGTGCTTCTGATTCATTTGGCCGCCAGAGAACCATTTGGTCTGGAGAATGAAACTACGAAGTTCATGCAATTCTCCTTCTGACGCATCACTGAACAATCTTCCGATATCATGCGACTCACCAGATACTGCAAGTAAAGCATTTAATACACCACTTGCAGTTGGACTTTGCACAAAATCCTTCAATTGGGGATGATCTATTGGAAAGTCCAATCTCAAGAAGAAACAACCTAGTTTCTGCAACAATGAAGACATGTTTTCACTCCACCCATCTTCTTCGA
This sequence comes from Papaver bracteatum, assembly GCA_023529315.1. Classification (NCBI taxonomy): domain Eukaryota; kingdom Viridiplantae; phylum Streptophyta; class Magnoliopsida; order Ranunculales; family Papaveraceae; genus Papaver; species Papaver bracteatum. Next base: position 28,458 of record JAJJWX010000001.1, read on the forward strand.
TCACATTTGAATTTCTGACAAGTTGCAATAGGCAATTGTTCCCCACTAGCAGTATAGGCCACTTGGAGAACATTGAAAGGTCATCACAAGATGAAGTAAAATAGCTCCATAACAACCCCATCCATTCTATGCTTGGTTGACCTTGGTGGCCTGGAGTCCAAGATGCTTGTTTAGAATTCTGCCACTCAGGTGGCATTATCCTGGGAAATAGCTCTTCAAGGGATTTACACGACAACAAGGAGATATTTGAATCCCCATTTCGACCAATGTCACATAGCTTCTTATGTACTCCTTCAGAAATACTGCTATCAACAAGAAGATGTGGAACTAAGTCCCTGAGAAGACCGTACTCATTTTCACAAGTCGTTACAAAAATTCTTTCACCTTCTCCCTTCCTGCTGAATGTTGTAAACAAACCGTTTGCAAGAGGAACCAAGGGCAAACCAAGCAAAGTATCACTCTGGACAGGTACACTAATATCATATAAGCAATATTCAAGTGTCAGGATCATTGCGCTCCGGTTCTTAAACCCACGCTTTCTTCGAGTCAACAATGTCCTTAGCAACTGAGGTGTAAGGAAATGCAATGATGGGTAAGCCTCCTTAAACTTATCTACAACTGTCTTGGAAACACGAACGAGAGGCAACCCTGCATCAGATAATGCTTCCAATAGCTCCTCTGCTTTGGAGAAAGAAAAATCAGGAAAAATTGCTTGCTTTGTGGAGATCCACTGGCCACCTCTAGCTTCTGTGTGTAAAACACGTAAACCAAGATCACACACGGACATGTAGAGTTTCCGAACCATGGATGCCCATGGCTCTACCATGCTTGCTACTGGCCAAAGTGAAGAGAACAAATCACATAAGCCTATCTCCGACGCCACCTTTTCGAGCAACCGACCATAAGCAGGAGCAACAACATCTTCAAGGAGGTATTTATTCCAGTCTGAACGCACTTTTCCACCCCCTGCCATGTCATTTCCAAACCAAATATCCCTCCTATTCGATGATAACTCAAAATATGCATTAACATGTATTGGAAGACCGGTATTAATTGGTAGAGGCAAAAAGCAAAAGGCTCGACCATCGAAATTTCTTCTATACTGCGATAAGTCTTGTGAAACTTGAAGTGAACCATCCAGAATAGTGCTATTTTCTGTCCCAACGTTAGAGCTATCATTCAGCTCCTTTATGCCACTCAAATTCACAGTATGCAAGTAAGCAGCTACACAAGCCCACGGGATAAAATTGTGAGACTTGTTTCCTAGAGGAGTAACTTTTTTCGCATTTCCACCTCCTAAACATTCACTCATCACCCAGAAATGTGATTTATCACCAGAAGTATCTCGTTCAGTCACCACAATCTTCTGAATATTCCATGGTAAATCTGACTCAGGGGTTTTACTCAATTTGTTAAGAAACTGATTCCTATCCAGTCCATTATGCTTTCCATGGATGAAGCCAAGCAAACTATGCTGTGGATGGGAATCGACTTCGGGCCCAGTAATGTGATTTCTCTCTACACGATGAAGAAGCTGCATGTCATGACCAGCCCCCTCTTTCACAAAAATAGAGATGGTTTTCACATTACGAAGAAAGAGAAGGGTCTCGGAAACAACTTCAGAGAAAGAAGAGAAAAGTGATAGAACATCTTCGGGTGCATATTTTTCTCTTTTTATTAAACTCCGTGAAGCAGCATTTTCTCTTCTGAGAGGAAAGCGGAAGAGAGTGCCGGGAAATGGCTGCTGCAAATCACAGCCAAAGTGTAAGAAAGGAGAAAATTGATCTGGAAACTGTTCTAAGATTCTTCTCCCAGCGAATTTGATTCGTAATCCAGGGTGGGATGGAGAAATCCCAGGAAGATGAGAGGCATGAGGATCAAACATCACAATATTTTCTCCAGAAACAAAGCCTGGAATATCTGTGAAGTGATAAACACAATTGAATCCAAGACCAAACCTTCCAATTGCAAAAGGCTTCTCAAGTTTGCTATCCTGGCCGATTCTCGAGATGGCATAAAGATCTTTTGCACTAAAAATAGACGAGTTGAAACAATAGAGTGCTGGCCCTTGCCACTCTCCCATCTCTGGAGACAGAACAGATGATGTCCCATATTGAGTTTTATCCAACAGAAATGCCACCTCAGATGCTCCTGCATCCTCCGCATTCTGAACCAGCTCAAAGAGAATCCCTGGGCCATCCGCATACATTTCAACTATATGTTTGAGCCTTGTCGTCAAAGCTTCATGCTGACCAAAAGCTTCGGCTGCCCCTGATAAGCTTAAATTCATCGAGTCGGCACTCTCAGCAAGCAATAGTCTACGAAGGGAGCATACGCCGAGCTTTTCTGCAACATCATTTGATATATTCCCGTGCACAAATTTGTGAACATCTCTATTTGTACTAAGAGCAACACTGGATGCATTTGTGTATCCACTTTCAGCATTTTCAGAGCTTAGCAACCATGGAGCATCATTATAAACAAGACTGGTTGCAGGATAAAGTTGGGATGAAATATCGGGCAGATATACTTGAACTTGCTGATCCTGAAAATGAACTTCCGCAAGATGCTGCACAACTAATAACGCTGCTCTAACTTCATCCGAGTTCAACGGAGTTGAGCCTCTTCGTGTAGCCATTCTGAAAAGAATGTTAGCATAATCAGTGGGCTTCAAGAATTCCCGTATGCCAAGTTCTAAAAATAATGCCTTGAATACAGCTAAATCAACAGGAATTACACGTATGTAAGGTGCCAGATGAAGAGGTCCATTCAGGACAACTTCATCCGAGATTGCAAACCCATCTCCAACCCAAATCCAACGACATCCTTCCAGAATAGCTTTTACAATTTCCATCTCATCTGAACAGATCATAGCCGACAATATAGAATATATCCTTGGCATAGCCAAAGCAAGTTCCTGGCGGAGCACCTGATCTGTTACAAGTTCATTATTCTTCCCAAGCTCAAGCAGTTGGGCAGCGATGACACTACCACCAGGTGGAGAAGACCAACCTAAGCTACATGCTAAAGTTGTTGATGAGCATTCACCATCAAGTATACGCATGCTTGCAGAAACAAGCCACAAATCTGAACGTAACCTGACAAGCTTTGGGGGAGCAACCATGGATGAAGCCGAAGGCCAGGGTAAACTCTGATAAGGAGAAGAGACCAAAACAGGGCACCAGCAGATCATTTTAAGATCATTCCAAAATTTATTGAGATCAGGTTCTGAGTTGCGAGACTTGAATACCATCGCAGCTCGTGACAATGTTCTATTCATCATTCTTTGGGCATCACTTTGTGGATTTAATAACCATTTTGATGCATGCACTTCAAGGTATGAGAGAAGCACCTTGCCTCTTGCATTTGCCTTTCGTTGATTAGTGTCCCTAAACAACTCAATTTGACGTGCACTTTCTGTGACTGTCTCAGGAGAGACAGATGTCCTAAGGCCCAAACCTTGCAGCATGTCAAGAATAACAGACTCTTCAAATACACCCACCGGAAAACTGTCGGAATCTTCTAGAAGAGAGTATAATTCCTCATTACGGGGATCATATAGCAGGTGTGGACACTTTAAAGCACCGCTTAGAGTTGGAATGAATTCCAATTTTCTCAAGATTTCCCTGAAAGATGCGTCTCCCACACACAATTGTGGTAGATCTCTAAGAACAGAAAGCATGGTACTGTCACGAACCTCTGGCAACAATTCATTGATTCTATTGAGTACCTTAGTTTTGTAAAAATCAGTCTTCCCCATTCGAGCAACTCCATAATGCCTTAATAAAATTTCATCTTCCATATCGCATGAGCTCTGAATGAACTCACCTCCCAACAGATATGAAGGAACATCCTTAGGTGGCAAGTACTTTTGAGGATTTACCAAGTCAGAAAACTGATCAGCTTCAGAAGAACCTCCACCATAAACTTTAAAAATAGGTAACCTTTTGCAGTTAACTATATGAGAATCAGTTATTGAATCTCTGACATACCATTTTCGGTCGAGAAGAAACAGACGAAGCTCATTCTTCTCATTATCTCCAACATTTTCGAAAGACGATTGAAGGAGACTTTGTTCCATCGAAATAACATCAAAAATCGCATCCAAAACACCTGCTCCATTGGCGTCATACACATAAAGAGATAACTCCTGGTGCTGAACACCATAATCAGGGTTTAAAATCTTGCAGCCAATTTTAACAAGGAGAGCTCTTATTGTATCAGACAACTTCGCTGCATCAATCAGTTTTGATTGTCTAGAAGCTCGATAAAGGTGCCCCGAAGTGGATGGCAAGATGGGCCAATCACCAAATATAGATAAATTAACACACTTTTCACGTAGATACAGCCAAAAACTCACAAACCATGACGCTGCTGGATGATTCGAACAAGACTCCGGTTCCCACCGAACTTGGCTTTTATACTGCCAATCGGCAGGAACAAATCGAGGGAGTAACTGAAGCAAGAAATGAATATTAAAGAAACAAATATTGGCATTTGAACACTTAGCAATAGCTGAAAGTCTGCTCAGTATGTGGGAAGGAATGTTTTGATCAATTAATCTATCAGGAATTTTCTGAAGCAGCATATATTCCAATTCATTGCAGATGAAATAAGAAATCCGGTGGGAGCTTTCAGAAAATGAACCAAACTCACCACTTGCCAGAGGTAGCAATGGCAGGCCACTTGCGTGCCTAACAACATCAGCATCAATCAAATCTTGAAGACAATAGTCCAACAAAACCAACTTGGTTAATCTGCTTGAGGAAATCAATGTTCCGGAGGCCTTAATAAAATGACGTACTGTTTCAGGAGTAACTACTCTTTGCCGGAAACCTGAACTATATCTCAAAAGTATGTCAATCAGGGGATTGGGTAAATGAACAATAGGCATTCCTAACAGTAACAGGGCTTCACCAAGTTCCTTTGATTTAGTAAACTCCTCATCATGAAGAAAAGCTTCAGTTGGCGATACCCACTTTCCACCATCAAGATCTGAGTATAATACTGGACTATTACCAATAATCTTATAAACCTCCTCCACCAAAAGTTTCCAGGGCTCTTCAAAAGAACCACAAGGCCATAAAGAATAGTAAAAATTGGTTGAACCGAGTAAATCCCGTGCACCAAGCAGTAAATTTTTGTAGGCAGGAGCCACAACATCTTCTAGTAGAAGCCTGTTCCAGTCAGAACGAAGCTTTCCACCTCGGTCCATGTCAGCTCCGTACCATATACTTCTTCGGTTAGAGGAAACCTCAAAGTAACCATTCACTTGCACAGACAATCCAGTTCTTACAGGAAGTGGAAGAAAGCAGAATGCCCGTCCATGCTTAAGAAAATCAGCCTGTTAAACCATATTAAATCAAAACCCATTAATAGAGTTTACTGACGCGACCATGGAAGTCGAGATACCTGGAGCTACTGGTTCATTATCTAAAAGAGAAACCACAGTAATACAAAATAGAGATCAAGCGCATAGTGATGCAGTAAGGACACACGAATCAAGGTAAAACGATATGAAGCAAGATATTTTCAGACCACTATACAATGCGTACCATCAAAGTTATTCTAAATATTTTTAGGGCGAGGTTAGAATATTGGAAAACGAGTCTTTACAGGTCTAAGCTCTGTAAGCCTTCAGCTAGTATGCTATTGTTTGGTTCCAAAATGTGACATCTCTGGATCAGTTCCTGCTACTATATTTTTAATTAAGTGTTTTTCTAGTGGTTTCAAGTGCCAAATTGGAATATGGTCGCTTCCTGTATTATTCACTGAAGTAGATTCATGTGCGGTGCTAAGCATATACACATAAGTTTAACTCTGGTTTTATATGTATGTATGCCAAAATCAATTCAGGACATTGAAGTCAAGTCGAGTGAACTTTTAAGAGCGTACAATTTACAAACATTGGGATTCAACAAAGATTCGGATATCTCAAGAGAAAAACTGGATATCCTAACGAATTTAATTAGACAACGAGAAGGTACAACAAGGTTGAAGGTCACAGCGATCCCATGGTTTCTCAAATGCACTAAATGCATTAAGTAAAACCTCGGGATGGGTGAAGACCATGAGATAGAGAGGGAGGATCACATTCACTATGAAAACCTCATGAATGATGAGGACATCCCCAAAACTTCTTTTTTCTCTTTTTTGGTGATTTTTCTTGTTACTTCTTGCAATTGTTTCTCTTGTTTCATACGAAATTAATCTTAAGATATTATCATTTTATCAAACATGGAGGGGATACCAATGATAAACTAATAGATCAGTTGATAAACCCTGATTTAAGTTTCCAGATAGAGACCCCTAAGCTTTTCTCTTTTTTGATATATATCACAATCCTTCATGTAACTACTGTTGCCAAAATGGGAATTCAAAGTTTACTGTGAATTATGATAATGCATAAGAAATGTATCATGCAAGGTCAAATGTGTAATATATTAAAATATGACTATGTCATTCATTAATAAGCACTTTTCCCTCTAAACGTAGTAGTTAGAAGTAATGTGAGACAGAAAATTCATATGATATATTGACTGTTACCTCAGACAAAGAATCTGATATACATGCTGCAACTGAAGCCCAAGGCAGTAAATGAACATCATATTCTTTGGCAGCAGAAGTAGCAAAAGTACCAATTCTACTCGATGTTGACGCCATTGTCTGCACGATGAAAAACGTGTGTATCCTCTTCTCAACGTTGGACCCCGCAATTGCCTCACTCAAGAAATCAACAGTATATGAATCCATTTCATTTTTTGCAGGATCAAGGGAGTTAGAAATCCTAAGTAACGCCTGGCGGTGCCAAATTGTATCATCATTTTGTGACTTGACAGCACAAGAATAAAGCTTCCGTGGCTCGTGTACCCAATCTTCCCATACATACATTTCAACAGAAAGTACGGTCTTAAGAAAGAGCAAAGTAAAAACTCCTTCCTCGTAAAGTTGAACAAACATGGAAGAAATGTCATCTTCTGAATATGCTTGCCTAGAGAGCTTACTAGAAGCTGCCTGATCTGCATTCCTCAAAGGAAAACGAAATAGAGTACCAGGAAAATGTTTTTTCATGTCACATCCAAAGGCACAATATGGAAAGAACTGGTCCTCATAAAGTGATATGGCTGAAGAACTAACATAGTCTATACGTTTTCCAGGATTCGCAGCTGAAACATTTGGAAGATAAACACCTTGCGGATCAAATAACACAACATACTTACCACTCACAAAAGAGGGCAAATCTGTTAGATGATATACTGAGTTGAACCCAACCCTACATATAAAAGACACTGATCAGCAATAAAGCATAACACTCAAGAAATCAAAAATACATCAATGTCACCAAATTGAACTGAAAAACATGCATCATTGTATAGGTGCAAACACGATAAGCTAATGAGAACTCTACAATAACAACAGCAAAATATAGTGTGTTGCAGTTAAAAAATTTACCCAAAACGACCAGTTTTCCAAGCTTGTTGTTGTTTCTTACTATCACCAATTCTTGAAATACTAACAAAATCATCTTCAGTGAATTCAGCATTATTAAAAGCTAATAAAGATGAGCCTTGCCACTCAGCTAATTTAGGAGACAATAACGAGTCAACTCGATGAACACGACGATCCAAACATAAACATACTTTTGTAGCACCAGCATCATCAGCGTTTTGAATCAGTTCTTTTAAAACTGTCGTTCCTTCTGGATAATTTATTAATACTTCACGAATTCTTCTTGTTAGATCAACTTTTTGACCGAAATCTTCTAATAAAATTGATGATGATGGAGTCTCTCCTAATAAGGACTCCATTAGAGAACAGGGGACAGAAACCCTAATAATATGAAAATTTGAGCATCGTTAATCCGAGAGCGAACCCCACTGAATCGAAGGAATTTTTGTTTTTCAGGATGATTTTCTATCAACCGACTCTTTTATACCAAAATCCATATCCAATTTTTACTCCTTGCGATGAAAATAAAACGTTGAAATATTGGTCAATGTCAAAATAATTCAAGAAACTGATTATTTCCGCCCAGTTTTTTCCTATCTTTTCCACAACAAGCTTGGTAAAGGGCCGTCATGAATCGGTAGAGGGGCGTCAAGTGTGATAGCAATGACCATCATATTGGTTAGGGGGTGTCCTATAGGGGTGTAGATTGACTAGATTACCCTTTTCACCTTAAATCAACCAAAATCAAATCAATTTTTTTTAAGCCTAATGATTCAAAAAAAATCAAATCAGTTTTTTTTTCATCTTCTTCTTCATCTTCTCTTCTCCTCCATTTCCATTCTAACCATAAGCTCCATTAAAATCGATCGAAAATTTCATCGTGATTAATCGGTGATTCGCAACATTAATAATTGTTGATTGAAGTCTATATTCGAAAACCCATTTAGTATTTTTGTTGTGTTCAATTGAAGTGTATTCTCCATCAAAAATTGGAGTTTTAGGTTAAAAATCAAATTTTAGAATGTCGCATTTTTTCTTTATACGGTTAGAATTGGTTATGTTACGAATCAGATCTATGCTTTACGGTTCGTAACAATTAAATAAATATCAAATACTAACCGTATGTTCTTGGTTCGAGAATTTTGGTCGATACGGTTGGTAATTTAAAGATTATTACGAACCGTATTTTGTCTTGCATGTTAGTTTTTTTCCAATCGGCTCATATTTTCGAAAGTTAGTTACCAACCGTATCTACATACGGTTGAGGATGATATTAAAGTTACCAACTGTAATTAACCTACGGTTTGTAATAGAATAAATTTTACCAACCAGAATCGTATTATTTCTGGGTTTTCCCAAATTGAACCGATTCACGGTTGGTTTGGTAGATGGTTACCAATCAGTATCTCACATATACGGTTGGTAACGATTTAATTACCAACCAGAATGGTATTATTTCGGGTTTTCCCCAAATTGAACCGATTCACGGTTGGTTTGGTAGATGGTTACCAACCGTATCTCACATATACGGTTGGTAACACTAATTACCAACCGTAATCGTATTATTTCGGTTTTCCCAAATTGAACCGATTCACGGTTGGTTTGGTAGCTGGTTACCAATCAGTATCTCACATATACGGTTGGTAACCAGCTAATTACCAACCGTATGTTCTTCTGAAATTTTTAAAATTTTGATTTTTTTACATACTTTAGAGAATTTTAAGCAACAAAAAGCTAATGGAACTAGTACTTGTTTTATCTATCATATAGAGATTCACCCACCTCAAATTTGCAACTGGAATCACTCATTTTGGTTGAGTGAATCAAAATCTAGGGTTTCACAAATATCACATAAGTTTTCTTCTCCTCAAATTTTTTTTTTTTATAACTCTAAAAATCTGATTTTAGAGTTATAATATACTAATCTTGATTATCAAAACTAATCTTGATAATTAACACTAATCTTGATTATCATTACTAATCTTGATTATTAACAATAAGGGCTAATTAGTCATTTACATATTTTCATTGATAAGGGACACTTGATTTTACTTCTAATGACCTTTTTTGTCTTATTAGTTTGACGCCCCTCTACCGATTCATGACGCCCCTTTACCAAGATTGTTTCCACAAATAGGGGTGTAAATTTTGCTGGGCGGCGGAAGGTCCTCTATACCTGCCCGGGTCTGAAAGAGTCCATGGGAGTCCATCATGGGATGGCTCAGCATTGCCCATTAAATTGATTGATATTGATATATGGTGAGCATTAGTAATGAGTCAAAATCTAGTAACTCCACATTGCAAATCACACAGTGATTTGTCAACCTCTTTGTTTCCCTCCTATTAATCCGTCATCTCAACTTTTATGATGGAAGCAACACATGAACGGTTATTTCTTAGTTTAGGCTTGTTTTGTACGATTTTGATATCTCGAACCTATAAAGTATTTACACATTATATTGTTTTCCACCCAAAAACAATTGTTCAAAATTTCATAACCGCACTCCCTGCAAAGATGTAGCGTTCAAGCACAAGTTCAAATTGAACTCTCGCCCATTAATGTCATTCCCAAAGAGAATAACATAAGCGACATTTTTCATAAAGAGAAGGATTTTTCTTACAAATTCGCAAGGAGATGTGAGCTAAGAATCGATCATCAAAATTTTCTCATGAGATCATGTTTCTAATCAAGTACCAAAATAAATGGTAATTTAGAACTATCTCGTGATAATCTAACAATACAAAATATAATCATAAAGATCAAGTATTGTGATCATCTTCACTAAGATACAAACTTGCATTAATAAGATTTGATTTAATCTTAGAAGGAAGGAATAACTTTTTCTAACATGTACAAATCAAGTTAGGTAAACTTGAATCACAGTCATGGTATATGGATCATTAGTCGCATCCGTTAGTCTATTATAAGTACATCACCTTTGATTTATTATCTCTTAACGAATGGTGAATAATATACCATTAATTTGTATGGTTATCATGTCTTGAGAGTTCTACCCAAAAATCGTAACCTAAATTTAAATATCAATATTATAATTAGATAGATTATCTCAGATGTAAATCTTTTTTAGCTCGTTATGTATTTATTCTCATGGATTTTGTTCTCTCGTCTATTGCTTAGGAGTCGGATAGGCAAGGAGAACTCTACGAAAAGCATAAGAAGTGTTGATACTCACATCAAGTCATTACATTTTTTGACCCACTGTTAGCGATGTGGTAGCACCTTGAGTCAAATATAACTATATTGACTCTTTTCAATTTATAGGTGCATAGAAGACAATTACGACATCCAATTTGGAGATTTACAGTCATTACCATTCTCACAATAAGATCATGTAACCTATTGTCATGGATTCACCTCTACGGAGCAATGACTCAACACGACTAAGAGATGTAAATTATTTTCTTCGAAAACATTGATTATTTAACCTCAAGTATATGTTTAGACAATTAATCATGATGATACTACGATTTCCACCAAGTCACTTAGCGAAACATAAGAGCGCAAAAAAAAATGTTGGTAGTAACAGATCATGACATCAAGTATTGAATCATAAAACTTGACCAGGACACACCTTTTAAAAGAATCACATAATGAATCCCATGGCTTGACCAGATATTCAATATTTCACCCAACATAATATGTGGGCCCTAATTCTTGTGCTTTCCTCATCATTTTTCATATTAGGTAATTCTTGGCGACGATACACTTTTAACACAATGAAGTTGTGTTGGGATAAACAATGTTTTGTTCACCACAGTTAAAACAACGTCTCTTATGAGATCAAAAACTTCTTTGAAACTTTCAACAGGTTTTCCACAACTCATCAATATGTTGATAGTTGTCGTGCTCTTTTCTAGGAGATCCTTCTTCTTGATACTTATTGCTTTATCGACATTATTTGGTACCCATCTATATGCTAACATGTAAAGTCTTATGTTGGTCATATAGAACATCAACACATAGAAAATGGGGTGGAGGAATCGGTCCATGACTTTGTTAGAGCACTGCTCGGTCGAACTCGCAAGCGTTGTTATCTCAAGCTTGTTTGTCAATGTTAGTGATCAAAACTATAAGTATTGATTTCTAGTCTACTTATAGTGATGTCTCGAACTAGGATATATTGTTTAGTTGAGCATTAGACTTCGCGACGTTCATCAATTGAAGACGAAAAACTACTAAGGAGAGCTTATGGAACTTCATAAACAAAAGGTATATGGAGACTAAAACTCATATATCACTTGGAAAGTCTATTTCTACTATATCTCCTATATTGAGACAAAAGTCATATTACTATATAGTTTTCGATTATACACATTTGAGATTTCGAGTTGAGTTTAACTCGCTTACATATTTCTCGAAATATGTGTTGGTAAGCTTTCGCTTCAACCAAGTTCATCTTATATTCTTTACGAAAGTCAAAAGATGATCATGATAAAATCGCCGAGTAATATCTTACATGGTTTGTGTAATACAATCATTTGGTGTAGACTTAAAATGTTTCGTTATATTTCAATATCTTAAAAATTGCTTTGATGCTAATAGTGTGTGAAAACGGCTATTGTCATCCTCTAAGAAAGTTTTAATGATTGAAATAGAGTTTAGAGCTATTGGATTATGAACATAGTATGCATTCTTGCATGTATGTAATCCATGACCAGAACTATAGTATGCATACCCATATGCGTACTTGTAGTTGTGAAATTCCAGGTACCGAGTACACGTACCGGTACGCATACTTGCGTAAGATGTAGGTCTGGGAATTTTTGCTGGGTTTTGGAAGTGTATTAAGGTATGCGTACCCATTCGCATACTGGCAAACCCAAAATCAGATCGGCTACTTAGGTATGTGTACCCGTATGCATGCTTGAGTGGTTAAAGTTATAAAATCGATTGGCTCATGAACTAATACATTTATATGTTAAGGAATGCATTCTTTGCAAACTGTGACTATAACTTTCATGAATTGATTCAAGTGAATCAAACGGATTTTGCTTCAATTGTGTTCTTATATACTTCTGTGAGAATATAGCAATTGAACAACTCTAATAACTAGTTTCATTTGAGTCATTTGAACTAGTTGTGATTAAGATGAATAAGGTTGATATGAGAGTGTTTCATATAGCTAACCTCGGTTAACTACTGTTGAGCCAACATGGTGTACACGTTTAGGTACGGTTACTCAAACCTAAATGAGGGTACATTTCATTTGTGTATAATAAGATAAGTTTGATATAATGGTTGAAAGATATTAGCTTGAATCTAATCATGTTTTCTTCTAACGGTGAATATTAAATGCTTTGTTACCAAGGTTACTTAGATTGCAAGCCCTGGTTTGAAAAACTATATAAGGGAGAACTCTAGCAACTGGGAAACCTAATCCTTACATCTCATATATGATACTAGTTGCGACTAGAGTTGATTCTCCTTTAACATTATATTTTTCACGAAACCCTATAGGTTAACGACTTAAAGACTTCATTGGGATTGTGAAGCCAGACCCAACTATTTCCTCTGTAATTGCGTGTTCTGATCTTGCCCTGTTTTATCGTATTGAGTATTATCTTCTCTTAGAGATTGATTCTCCGATAGGCAAGATAAAAAGTAGTCACAAACATCTTCGTCTCATTGTTTGTAATTCCACATATCTTGTTTCGCTACCATACGTTTAAGAGTATTGTGAGATGATTGATAATACTAGGTTGTTCTTTGAAAATATAAAGCTGGTTTATCAATTGGTTATTGTGCACCTTTATTTTATCAAAAGACGGAACAAAACTCATAGGTATTTCTGTGGGAGACAGATTTATCTATTCCAATAGACTTTTTTGTGTGAGATGGATTTATTTATCAAGTCTTCGACTTTGGGTCGTAGCAACTCTTATTTGTGGGTAAGATTAGCCAAGGGAATCAAGTGCGTAGAATCCTGTTGGGTTTCAGAGATGTAAGGAGCACAATTGTACCTTGATCAGTGTGAGATTGATTAGGGATCAACTATTCCAGTCTGAAGTTCACTGGTAGTAGTCTAGTGTCTGTAGCGGCTTAATACAGTGTGGTACTCAAAGCTGGACTAGGTCCCGGGGTTTTTCTGCATTTGCGGTTTTCCTCGTTAACAAAATTCTGGTTTCTGTGTTATTTCTTTTCTGCATTATATTTTGTTATATAATAGAAATATCACAGGTTGTGCGTTGAATTGATCAATTGGTAAATCCAACCCTTGGTTGTTGATTAAAATTCATTGATCCTTGAACATTGTTCTTTGGTACCATTCAAGTTATTTCTATTATATTCAATCGGGCTCGCAAATTCCTATTTGCTGATTGCAGATTGACTTGAGAGATAGAGATATAAAAACTCTTTGATATACTTTTCACTAGATTGAGTCTAACTGTCTAGTTGATTCTCTTGAAATTATATTGGAGTTTGTCTATTCAGATTGCCGAATGAAATATTGGGTGTGGTTGTTAGACCCCCGCCTTTTCAATTGGTATCAGAGCAGGCAAACACGTTTAAAGTACTAATAAGTCTGTGTTTCTAGCAATCTGACTATGGACGATAATATCTCTGACAACGCATCACCAGTTCAGAAACATTCTAACCTGGTACAAAGTCTTGTTTTTTCTGAGAAATCTCTCATGTCTTCTCCATCATCTAAAACTGTGTATAACTGGGAAGCACACCTAGACGAACAGTTAGATGAACTCTCTGATGAAAGTGATGAAGAAGAGGGAAAAGATGTTGATGAGGAAGTCTCATAGTATATCAACCTTTTCGATCATCTCCTAAATAAAGAAAATTCAACTTCTTGTTTGGATTAATTTCTGACTCCTCTCTGTCTTAAAAACAGGAAAATGAGAAAACTATTTAAGGGATATGACTGTGGTTATAGTTTGTTACAGTCTATTCTTAAAAATCGTGAGGAAGATATATGTTCAAAAAATTCTGAATGTGATGAACTTCGTCAAAATTTCTTTGAGTTGAAATAAAGACTTGCAGAAACCAATGCAAGGTATGACTCTCAACAAATTTGTTTAAATTACAGAGAAAAAGTTTTTCTCACCCGAGAGAACCAATTGGAGACTGATCTTAGTGATGCTCTTGAGAAGATTAAATCCTTGGAAGAGAATTTAAAAAAATTCAATTCTAGATCTACAAAATTTTCTTCTATGTTAGGAGCATGTAAAGATCATCGTGATACACGTGGTTTGGGATATAAAGGTATAGACGCTCCAAGTACCGGTAAGATCATTTTTGTTCTTCCCAATAGTCTTCTTCAAGCTGAAAATTTCACCAGTATTAAAAGTGAAAAACTCTCTTCAGCAGCAGATGTCTCTAGAAACCAAGAATGTCACTCCTCTAGGATTGCTCAGTTGAGAACGGTTAAAAACATTCTTGTCAACTGCTATTATTGCGGAAAGAAAGGTCACATTGAAAAAAGATGTCACCTTCGTTTACGTAATGAAAAACTTCATAACATTCTTGTATGTATGTTTAAAGAAGTAATCAAACCCGTTTCTTAGCGTACCATTAGAAATACATCTCAAAATCATGAAAAGTGTTGTGATGGGCCAATTCCTAATTATGAATATAACACAACTTCTGTTAGAGCATATCTCTGTTGAACCCACCAAGCATTGGTATGTCAAGTTTGGTTGTCATATTTTAGTCATTTAAGAGTCGCTTGATTTAAATGTACTAGAGTCAACTTTGTATAGGTTATCTTGAAAGTATTAGGATGAGACATTACAAGTATTGCGAAGACTTGAAGAAGTAAAGAAGTACGAAGCTACAACCACAACATCATCCTTCCACTTGAGTTTAGTGATATTTGACTTGAGCTGTTTCATTCCCTAATGTATCTTTCAAGTCGTGCATATTGAAAACACAAAACTGCGAAGCATGAACACCCTAGATAGACATAATAATATTAAGGAATACAATATGAAGTTTATTGCTTAACCATTAAACTTTGTATATAAGACATCAACATAATCGTATGAATGCTATTGTGAATATGTATGGGTTTGAGGTGAGGATTTCATCCTAGGAAACAATTTGTTTTAAGGAAGTAAGTTCATGATATGTATTGTGAACCAAAAAGGAAATCTCCATGCGTTATTGGGGATGTTCTTCATTGCATATATTATGAACGACCAATATGTGTGATTAGTATAACCGCTCATGACTTGTTTGTGTTCTTGGTAAAACTATTCACATGAGGCCTGACTTATGTATTGGTATGACTTTTATTAGTGAAACCAATCTTAAGTAATCACATGGGGTATGATCGAGTTTGTGTGTGTAAGACCTAACACTGGGTAAAGGGGAACTGATCCTAGTAAGAGGTGCAACACATACAAAGGGGAATCGATAATTGTATGAGGTGCAACAAGGTTTATAGTTGGAAAGGGGAACCGATCCTATGAACATGTGCAACACGTTTTTAGGCAAAGGGGGACCGATCCTATGGACATGTGCAACACATATAAGTTAGATACCAAATATGTGTGGGAAACCGATCCTAGTACCTAGTCAACCAAAGTTTGGAAAGCTAGTGTGACTATGCACAATACTCACATGGAAGTAGAACCGAAACTTGTTTTGGTAGAACCGTTACACCCATGACTTGTGATTGAGTGTTACTTGATCAATCACATAGTTCTTGAAAGTCAGATGAACCAATTCTAAACTTGTTTGGAAGTGTGGTAAATCGGTTTCAAGTGAGTAAGTATGAAAAAGGACTTACAAGAGGAAAGATATCGACACACTTTGAACACGTGCATTAATGCGTATCTTTTATTGTTCTAAGATGAAAAAGCGGGGGTCTAACAACACACCCAATATTTCGATTAGCAATCTGTATGGACAACTCCGAGTTGTTTTCTAGAGAATCAACTAGACAGTTAGACTCAATTAATAGAAAATACTCAAGGAGTTATTATCTCAATCTCTCAATTTGATTTACTCAAGCAAATATTATTCGCGAGTCTAATTAAAGAGAGATAACTTGGATGGTACCAAAGACCAATATCCAAGTGTTAATCGATTTAAATCAACAACCAATAAGGTCGGATATTCTAATCGATTGAACAACACACAACCTGTATTATTTCAATTATATAAAAATATAATGCGGAAAAAAAATAACACAAACACAGAAATTTTGTTAACGAGGAAACCGTAAATGCAAAAAAAAACCGGGACCTAGTCCAGATTAAACATACAATGTATTAAGCCGCTACAGACACTAGCATACTCCAAATTAACTTTGGTCTGGACTGTAGTTGAACCCCAACCAATCTCACACTGATCCAAGGTACAGTTATGTTCCTACGCCTCTGATCCCAGTAGGATACTATGCACTTGATTCCCTTAGCTGATCTCACCCACAACCAAGAGTTGCTACGACCCAAAGTCGAAAACTTTAATAAACAAATCTGTCTCACACAGAAAAGTCTACAGGTAATAGATAAATTCGTCTCCCACGAATAAACCTACAAGTTTTGTTCCGTCTTTTGATAAATCAAGGTGAACAGAAACCAATCGATAAAACCAGACTTATATTCTCGAAGAACAGCTCAGTTTCATTAATCACCTCACAATAAACCTAAATCGATGCAGCGAATAAGATTATTAAGGAATCACAAACAATGAGATGAAGATGTTTGTAACTACTTTTATCTTCCCTATTGGAGAATCGGAGATAGAAATCTCAAGCCAATTATTACAATTGTACTCGTACGATAGAAACAGAAAAATCAGATCATACAACTATAAGAAAAGTAGTAACGGTCTGTCTTCACAATCCTAATGAAGTCTTTAAGTCGTTAACCTAGTTTTAGAAGAAGAAAACCAAATGTTAAAGGAGAATCGACTCTAGCTTTAGTAAACTAGTATCGCACAGAATGTGTGGGGATTAGGTTTCCCAGTTGCTAGATTTCTCCCTTATATAGTATTCAAATCAGGGTTTGCTTGATTCATACAATGTATTTGACCGAGCAGTGCTCTAATAAAAGATACTCCTTAATAGCTAAGAAGGAAGTAAATCCCAAGTTCTAATTTAAATAAGTTAAGAATCTTTTAATTAAGGTTTTTAATTATATATGGAAAATAAGAATTAGTAATGTGCATTTACTAGTTAAAGATTTTCCAAGGAGATTTCGATCATAAATTTGGACAGTGCATTCTCAGGAATTATGAAAACCGAATTTGGATTATATTGAATATCTTGAGAATATTTTCGGTTTTAGAAATTTCTTGGTGTCCAAACTTCATTTTCTATAAATACTTTCAGTTTGCATTTCTGGTTTTTCAGGTGTTGATTTTCTTTTTCGTGCTTCCCTGTTTTTTTTGTTTTTCTTTCTCCTTCTGTTTGGGAGGTAAGGCCTAGCCCCCCTCATTCTCTTTTCTTTTTTTAATAAGTGGGTTACTTGTTTAATAAAAAAAAAAATCTAGAAAACTAATCCTTCGTGACAGTAAACTTCCTCTGTTGTATTGTTACTGGTGAAGCTGCCTATTCGGAGAGGAGAATAACCTAATTAGGCGAAATCTCTTATGGCCGCTCAGTTTAAAGTCTTCTTTGGGATTGAGAAGCTCTAGTGCGTATCGTTGGTTGGAAACTAGATAATTGCGGTTTATCTTTAGTTTTCATATTAATTTGATTGACTAATGGTGGTTGAACTTTGATTGCACCTAGTTTGTTTATGCTTGAGAATCTTTTCTTCTGATATAAGATTCACTCAAACTAGTTCAGGGTTTAGACAGGGATCTTTAGACTGTTGTTAGATCTAAAGACGATCTTATGATAATCCATTGTTAACATACTCTGTTATGTGTGTGATTTATCACAAGAGATTCAAGTAGTTGTGTGCAGGTGTTTATTGAAGATCTAAGAAGATTTTAAGACAAAGAAGAGATAGAAGATTTCTGACTTGGTTATATAAATCTTTGGTGTGCACAATACTTGTTTCGGTAATAGAGGATCCAACTATAACCGATTTATCCTTGTGGTATTTTGATAGAATAGTTGTGTAGATCGGCATCAATACATTTCCTTGGGATTAAAGGTATTGATAGCAAAATCTTAACGATTACCTTTTGGTGATTCAACATAAGATAGATCTTGGAACCTGGCAAAGGAGTTTATGTTAAGATAAACAGAAGTGCCTTTGTGCAACTCATATCACTTGGTTGAAGAGAGTTGATACCAAATAGATTTGTTATTCCTTTACTGTTTGGAACACGAACCAAAGGAATTGGTCTAAATACGTGACTTATTTATAGGTTGGAGGCGTGGGAATACAATGGAATTGGTCTCAACTATATGAAGTTGGTTTATTTTGTATAACGGCTTAATCCTGAGAGTATTCAATTCTGGACTAGGTCCCGGGTTTTTTCTGCATTCGCGGTTTCCTCGTTAACAAAATCTTGTTATTTCATTTACTTTATATTTACGCAATATAATTGAAAAGGCGGGGTCTAACAACCACACCCAATATTTCGATTAGCAATCTGTATGGACAACTCCGAGTTACTCTCTAGAGAATCAACTAAACAGTCAGACTCACTCAATCAATAGAAAATATCTCAAAGAGTTGATATCGCTATCTCTCAATTTGATATTTACTCAAACAATATAATATGAGAGTCTTTGGCAAAGAGAGATAACTTAGATGGTACCAAAGACCAATATCCAAGTGTCAATCAATTTAAGTCAACAACCAATAAGGTCGGATATTCTAATTGACTGAACAACGCACAACCTGTATTATTTAAATTATATAACAAAATATAATGTGAAAAAGAAATAACACAGACACCAAAATTTTGTTAACGAGGAAACCGCAAATGCATAAAAACCCCGGGACCTAGTCCAGATTAAACATACATTGTATTAAGCCGCAAAAGACACTAGCCTACTCCAAGTTAACTTCGGTCTGGATTGTAGTTGAACCCCAACCAATATAGAACTGATCTAAGGTATAGTTATGCTCCTACGCCTCTGATCCCAGCAGGATACTGCACACTTGATTCCCTTAGATGATCCCACCCACAACCAAGAGTTGATACGACCCAAAGTCGAAGACTTTAATAAACAAATCTGCCTCACACAGAAAAGTCTACAAGGATAGATAAATTCGTCTCCCATGAATAAACCTATGAATTTTGCTCCGTCTTTTTATAAATCAAGGTGAATAGGAACCAATTGATAAAACCAGACTTATATTCCCAAAGAACAGCTCAACTTTATCAATCACCTCACAAT
>JAJJWX010000002.1:0-253821 GCA_023529315.1 Papaver bracteatum
GTGTACGCTACCCTCATATATGTTAAAAGGCAGATTCATTCATTCTTAAATTAGGATCTATCATGAAGTCTTGCTAATTGTGTGACTAAAACGAAGATACAGCATGAACGAAGCATCTGTCCATATGAATAAAACCCTTGTATGTATATCTTTGCCGATAAAGAAAATAAGAAACCTCGGTGTATTTGAACCCGAACCCAGGAGTGTTAATAGCTTCGTATATTTTTCACCTTCTCTATTTAGTCCATCTATCAAGTTAATTCATTCAGTCTATCTATGGAAGTAATTTAAGTAAATTCTAAGATTTTGGAGGATACTGAAATAAGGGAATCCGAGCTGAGCAGTGTGTAAAAACTACTTTAGTCTCTGGAGTTTCAAAAATGTAAACATTTCGTGGAGTTTTGGGTTTACAAAAAGTAACTTACTCTAAATCAGAACATTGTGTGTTTCTCAGCACTTTTAATGTTTTTTCTTTTATCTTCACTGATTATTTCTTTACCCCAATATTTATTAGAGAATAGTTATGTCATTTCATTTCCATCACCGGTATATTATTTATATTAGCTTCGGAAGAATCACTATTAAGTTTATCTTGGTTTGTTCGGGACCTCAATTCAAGTATGTGTAGGTGCGGGTGAGATATTAAGCACACCCCTTCCACTTGATCAACAAGAAACAGATGCACAAAAAAATCAAGAAAATCTGAATTAGCTTACAAAAAAATATAGGTTTTCCTGTATGTCTAAGTTGCCAGCAGCCAAATATTAATCAGGTGCGGATGCTTTAATGGAAATTTCTTGTGCTAAGGCAATGAGTTTCTAGGCACATCAACCAGCTTACATGTGCTGATTTATTGGTTAACCACCTGTTTGCTCATATAGTCACAAATCATCCCCTCATCTTTGGACTAAAATTGAGGCCCCTACTTAGGTCCATTAATTTGTTATATGTGGGTTAACTTTCGCTAAAATTCCTCCGACCAAAGACTCTTTTTATCTCCTTTTCTTCTTATTAGGAATCAAATGAACAAAATTTCATTCATTTCTAACTCATCCTCACGTTATTTTGGAAGTTCATAATTTACTTGTTGTGATTGGATTTTCTTTATATGGTGCCCAAAGGAACATTTCTCATACTTCGACTAGTTCGCATGCTTCTCCTTTCATATATAAGGTGCTATTTGATTTGTTTCGATTGGGAACATTTCTCATTGACCAAAGGAAATAATTTTCTTTGCTCCATAAAGTAGTAAACCCAAAAATATAATTCCATACCTTAGCAGTTGGCTGACCACGTAAATGAAATTTGAGATTTTAGAAAGTTGAAATTATTCAGTTATCAAAAATCATAGGTGAAAGGATTTGTAATTGTGGATTTACAGGCGTTAAAATGGTGGGATTTTCATAGCTCATAGATGGTTAAGAATCTAACGGGACCTAATCACTATAATCATGTAATCATCACCCTAATTTTGTCATTAAAAAGAGGAAAAAAATGAGGAGAGAGAATGTCAGAGAGGGTGAAAAAAACACCGATTCAATAACTCAAATTGAATCCAAATCTTTGAATTTTCGATTTCAAAAATTAGGTAATCAATCAGGTTTCAAAATCATTGAGAGGAGCAGGGTCTAAATTTTAAAATCATATTTACTCAAGCTATTGGAGCATGGATTAGTAAGGTCTGGGAGGAGATTCTTAATCAAAAAAACACAAAAACAAAATGGACTTCAGAGACGCTTCATTCTCCTTTCATCTAAACCGCAAAATTCAAGAGGTGATTTCATAAAGATTGGGAGAACAGATGAAAACAGAGCTAAGAGCAAAGCTATATTTTTACCAAAGGGTAAAGATTGTTATGGATTTGGAGAAGATTTGGTGACTTACTGAATAAACTAATTGGGAAGAAAACTTTAACCATTCAAAGAACACCATTAAATCATGATTTCCTAGGATTTTTAAACACAACCAACAACAAGTGTCTCAAGACCCGATATTTATATTCATCAGCATAGCTCACCAGACAAGTCGTGGAATCAAGTAGCAAAGGAAATAGCCGGCAAACTGAAATGGGATAGATATCTCAAGATCTAGGTAATTGATGACGAAGACTCGCTTATTTTCATCCACAAAACGATCAAGAATGAACTCGTTATGGCAACAAAAACAATGGACATTTGGAGATACTAGCATTGAAGTGAGAAGGTGGATATCAAGATGTTTCAATAAGTCATAATTCCCTTTCTCAGATGCAAAATTGGATCAAAGTTAAAGGTCTTCCAGTTCAATTATGGTCCAAAGATGCTTTTGTCAAAATTGGTGATCTCATGGGAGGGTTGGCTCAAGTAGATCTGAACAAGATAAGCAGAATCACAAGATGGTTGCACATTAAGGGTAAATTGTTTAGCTCAAAAAATACCAGCTGCTATTAATTTATCTTTGCTTGGAATGGGTGGTTATCTGCTTTATTGAATGGGATTATGCTTACCAATCGAAAATCTAGTCACCGGAAATTTACGGAAAACGCTTACAACAAGCTGGATAATGGTAAAACATCTCATCCTTATCCTGAAACATCTTTTACTTCTTCAAATTTTGAATTTTCTGCAGTGAGGGGGACAGAACAATGAATGTTTTCAAAAGGCACAAAGTGGAAGTGGGCCAACCCTCTAGAACATGTTCATGACCAAGAACGATTACTCAACTTTTCAACAATTTTCAAATGAAAAACCAAAAATTCAACAAAAAAAAGGAAAAGAAAAAAAGGTGACAGGTGAAAGACTTTATTGACCGTTACTTTAAAAAAGCAAAAGTGAAAACTAAAGCACCAGTAAATTCCCTTTCACCAAAAGTATTCTTACCCAACAACGAGCAACACATTTAGATAATATTATTTTTCATCCCTCAATGGAAATTGTGTTAAAACCCTCAAAAGATCTCAAAACCTTAATAGAGAAATCAACAAAATTAATGAGATTCATAACACAGTAGACTTGATCATGGAAGCTACAAGGAATGTTGGAGCTAATTTTGGGCTTCATGAAGAACAAGCCTAATATTATACACAAGATCAGTAGCAAACAAAATTCGAAGGATACCACAGATGATTAGTTCTAAAACTAATACAGTGGAGGAACTAGTTCAAATTGAAGATACAATTGAAAATTCAAATGAAGAAAAAAAATGGGGAGAATGATATCTTTGAAGATGCAGTTAATTTGGGATCAGTTAGCCTGAATGGATCTTAAACTTCTTATTTGGAACATGAGAGGTTTGACATCTATTGATAAAATGGATGGCCTGAAAGATCTTATAAGAAAAGTGAAGCCAAATGTTTGTCTAATTCAAGAAACTCACATGATGAAGATGAATGACTGGTGGATAAAAAACATCTGGGGAATGAAAATCATCAATGGAGAGACATTCCTTCTCAAGGATTATCAGGAGGTCTTCTAACTATATGGGATGATAATCATTCGAGTGCATAGATGAAATAGTTATTGACCAACACTCTTTCACGAAACTTAAATGCAAACAATACAATTATGAATGGTGTGTCACTAATGTGTACTCCTTGTACGATTGGGAAAGATGGGATTTTTGGGTTGAAATGGAAGATTTAATGGATGGGGCAAGTGAGCGTTGGTGTATTGGTGGGGATTTTAATGCTATTAGAAGAAATTGAGAGAAAAACAAACCCGAGGCTCTAGTAGAAAAACAAAAGACTCTTCAATGAATCATGGAAGAACATGAACTGGTGGATCTTCCTCTCAATGGAGGTCTTTTCACATGGAGCAATATGCAGTCGGACCCTCTCTCTGCAGTTGAATGAGTCATAGTTTCATCTCAATTTGAAGGCAAATTTCCTTTATTAACTCAAACTGTCTTGTCTAGAACTCTTTCTCGATCATTCAGCTATTCTTCTTACCACCTCAAATATTCATCCCTCAAAACCCTTTAGAGCGGATAGTTTTGGTTCACATCCGTGAATTCCTTGCCAACCTAAACATTTGGTGGAACACTCTAAATTCATGGCACCCTAGCCTACATCTTAGCCAAAAACTTCAAAACCTAAAATTTTTCTTAAGAAATGGAGAGAGACTTATGGTCGATGGAAACTAAAAAGCAAGAGCTCACAAATCTTATTAATTTGGAACTTGCTCGAGGAAAATGGGGCTCCTAAATGCACAACAATTTTTTGAAAGAACGGAATGGAGGGCTCAACTCAAGAAGATAAACCTTGATAATGCTAGGAAATGGCTGACTAGAGCCAAGACTCAAGATTTCAAAGAGAGTGACATAACACCAAATATTTTCATACTTTGGCAAATGGAAGGAGGAGGAGAAATACGGTTCAAAAACTGGTGATTAATGGAGAAGACAACTTTGTTGGGCTAACATCGAGAGGAGATTTCTAACTATTTCTTCAATCTATTTCAGGACAATCATCCAGTTAGACCTCAGATGAACTCCGTAGTACTTTACCAAAATTTCTCGGGAGGAAAGCATTGAGTTGGAGTTACCAATTTCAAGATGAAGTGTGGTGGAGTCATCAAGCATTTTAAAAACAACAAGTCACCTGGACCTGATGGCTACAACATGGAATTCTACAAAGTAGCATGGCAAATCATAAAAAGTGATTTCATGGAGGTCATTAAAGAGTTTCAAATTCAACAAAAGCTTGACTGGAGAATAAATTGTTCTTTCATCACTTACTTCCTAAAAAGATCAAGTAGGTTCTCCTCAAGATTTTCGACCCATAAGTCTTGTCAGCAGTGTTTACAAAGTTATCTCAAAAATTCTTACTCTTAGATTCAAGAAAGTTCTTCCAAAGTTAATCTTTAAATCAAGGTGCTTTCATTGAGGATAAACAAATTTTGGATGGAATTTTAATAGTAGGAGAAATGATAGACTCTAGATTCAAGTCAAAAAGCCTGGAATTCTCTAAACTAGACATTCTGAAGGCTTTTGACAATGTGAGTTGGCATACTATCAGCAGCATTTTACAAAGTTCTCGGGGTTTGGTTGTAAATGGATCAAGTGATTGAATGGTGTGTCACCACCGCTCAACACTCTCTCGCTGATCAATGGGAGTTCAACTGAGATATTCAAGCCTCGAAAAGGATTGAGGCAGGGTGACCCATTGTCACCCTTCTTATTCATTTTAGTTGCAGAAGTTTTCTCCAAGTTAATGAAGAATGCTGTGCAACTAAATATGATTTCTGGTTTCTCAATCAATTCTATTCAGATCTCTCACCTTCAATTTGCAGATGACACGCTTGTGTTCATTAATGGAACAGAAGAAGAAGCTGAGAACCTTCTCATCATTTTGCAGATATTTGAAGCCATTACGGGGCTGAGAGTAAACTACAACAAAAGTGCAATCTTGAGTATTGGTGCAGATCACACAAGACAAGCTATTGGACATTCTAAATTGCAAAGTGGAGTCCCTTCCACTAAAATATTTGGGAATGTCAGTAGGGGCCAATTTCGGGGATGTGCTTCCATATAGGATACGGTGGTGGAGAAATTTCAAAAAAAGCTTGCACCATGGAGAAGGAAATTTTTTCACTAAAGCAGGAAGACTTTTGTTGATCAAAACCTTCTCTCTCCAGGTCTTCTATACTTTATGTCATTATTTCAAATGCTGACACAAGTGTGGAAACAAAAACTTAATCAAATCATGAGGAATTTTTCTGGGGTTCCATGACAGCAGATAAAAGGAAGATTAATTGGATTGCTTGGGATAAAATGAATCTGCCAAAGAAATTAGGGAGGTTTAGGCATCAAACTTGAGGCTTACAAACAAAGCTCTACTCTCAAAGTGGTCTTGGAGATTCTCTAAGGAAAAAAACAACTTTGGAGAAGAGTAATTCCAGAAAAAAATGCACACAAAATCGATTCTCTATGGGCTAAAGACACATCTCAACCACATGGAAGAGGTATGTGGAAGAATATTCAAAAACAAAAAGTACTAGTGGAGCATCTCACATCTCTGAAGATCAACAATGGCAAAGCAATATATTTCTGGTATGACAAATGGATTGGTGATCAAGCTCTCAATGTCAAATTCCCAAAAATATTCAAATTGGCAACAAACAAAGATGCTTCTCTAAAGGATTTGGTGGAGAATGGGGCTTGGAATTTTCAACTAAAAAGGAACCTCAACTCTCAAGAAATGCCAGAGATGCTACAGCTGCTTGCAATTTTAACATTCTCCTACTCTTAATGACTCAGAAGATGATCTCAAGCTGCACTTCATCATGAGGTTTCAAGGTTCAAATTTGCTTTACAATCGTTGGTAAGAACAACTTCCTCGCTTACTCTAAATGAGGTTCCATACTCTTGCATTTGGGTTCAGATTTGTGCCCCCAAAATGTCAATATTTTTTGCGGTCACCGCTCAAAAT
This sequence comes from Papaver bracteatum, assembly GCA_023529315.1. NCBI lineage: Eukaryota > Viridiplantae > Streptophyta > Magnoliopsida > Ranunculales > Papaveraceae > Papaver > Papaver bracteatum. The sequence continues at coordinate 6,407 of JAJJWX010000002.1, forward strand.
GCCATTCCAACAGGTTGATAATCTATTAAGAAGAGTCGCCAAATCCAATCAACAACTTGTGCTCTTTTGCAATTCTCTGCCAGAATCATAACCATCTCTTGTTACACTGTAAAATGGTGGGATTTTCCATATTTCTTGGATTATGCAGAAAATGTAAAATGTAGTGTTATTGTTCGGCAAAGATGTTGTAGTTTTGAAATTCTTTTTAATCTGGCAATAGATCTTTTTTGAAATAATTGGTCAGCAAATGCAAATGCAACTGCAACTGATATTAGTTTTTATTATGAAATGGGCTTTACAGAGTTAACTAGGCCTAAACATACAGGATTTTCGCCTCAGTATTATATTTGAACTTTATTTTGGGGACCATGATATATTTGGGGGACCATTGTCTATTTTAGGGTAGGGTGCCCTTATCAAAAAAATTCTTAATACCTAAACTACCCTTTTGATTATGTTTTGGTTATGAGTAGTGAAATCTTTAGTGAAATAATTAAGTAAAAAATAATATTAACCCACCACCGCCGATTACCACCACCACCACCACCTCCGATTACCACCACCACCTCCTCCTCCCACCACCACCTCCCACTACCACCACCGCCGATTACCACCACCGTCGCCGATTACCACCACCACCACCAAACACCGATTACCACCACCAACCACCACCACCTCTATATATGTAGCTTAGAGGTATTTTAGGTCGTTTATAGCAACATTCACTAAGTTACAACATTCACTTTGTTGACATGGTTGAAATTTTTTTGTTACAATTTTGATTTTCAAGATATTTTAGGCCGTTTATAGCAACATTCACTAAGTTACAAGCATACTTTAGCACCCAGATGATGTTTTTTCTCCATATTCACCCATCTCAAAATAATGTTTTTCTACATCTTCTTCTATCACTTTAGTCACTCAATAATCGGAGGTGGTGGTGGTGGTGGTGGGCGGTGGTGGGTGGTGGTGATAATCGGAGGTGGCGGCTAGGTTAGATGATTTTGTTTTTAGGAAAGACCTTAACAATTTAGGTTAGGGTGCCTTAAAAATCAATGGTCCCACCAAAAAAAAGGATGGTCCCTAAAATAATGTTCTTATATTTAGTCTGGAATCAGATCCAAAATTGTTTGTTACATTGCCGGACAATTTCAGTTCCAGCACAATCCACTAATTAAACAAGGCAACTGTACATGTCTAGTCGTCTAGGTATGGGTGAAATTTGGTACATCAGCTGGTAATTCATAGCCTCCATTATTAGTCAGTGTAATAAAATTCGTTAAAACCCGTTATTTGGTCCTTTCAGTGCATCTTGATTACTATGTGACCGTTTGTGATTTGTCATACATCATCATAAGTGAAGAAATATTTCACTCATTTATAAGTCCTGATATACTCACGTCCTTTTGAAGGATTATTTTGTATACAACTATCCATTAAGATGAGATCTCAGGTTCACTAAGTGTCATTTTTATTCATTTATACGAATGAGTGATGTTTATCTATTTTGCTAGTATTCCAAGACTTGAAAGTTGTATCACTGACTAAAAAATTGATGGATAAAAGAAGTAATAAATATGATTGTAACTTTCACACTTGTGAGATATAAAAAGTAGATAGATGTTAAGATGATGGAGAAAACTGAAATTAGTAGATTAAATAGAAAGATGCATTGTCGTATGCCGTATGGAGATGAATCCCTATAATATAACCTCATCTCCAATTCTTTCACACAGGAATTACAAGAATTAAGCCAACTGTTTTAACAGCCCTTTTCCTTGCAAGGTAGGAATAACAGGTGGAAAGTTGCACTACTATGTGTCTTAAATTTTTTATAAAGCTCACCAATTATGTACAACTTATTCTATTAAATCAAGTTTAGGTGGTTTAGTGCAAATTTCGAGAAACTAATTTTTTGTTGTTGTTGTTGTTGTTGTTGTTGTTGTTGTTTTTGTAAGTTAAGTAATCATTCAAAAGACTAACTTAAGGAGTTGGTAACCCTTACAAAAGGAAAAGTAGAGCCATCGAATGCCATAGGGGTAGGAACTTCCCTGACATTAGATAAAAAAACCTATTTTTTTATAAAAAATGTTGATTTCCTGTTTCACCTCCTCCATTATAGCTTGATTTTGCCAAGTTATGGATGAAGACAGTTCATTTAAGTAATCAAACAGGTTCTTGCAATCTCCTTCTATGATGAAACTTGATATTATGAATTCTCTTTCCTATGTTGTTGTTTGTAGGAGAACTAAAGCTTCTGCTTCTTCTGAATTTGTTGCTGAGATGGGTCCAACTTTTCCTTGCTTGAAGATACATGTGTTACCTCATGTTGCTTTGAAGGGGTTAGCTCTGGAAATAGAATAGGAAGATACGCATTTACTTGATCTTCATGTTCTAGCATATATGATCCATAATGATTAATTTTGAGAATTTTTCCATCTCCCGAAGGAAAATAACACATATTTTTCGAGAATGAGGAAGAAAGAAAGTCAGAAATTAAAATTTTGAAAGATGATTGGGTGGTAGGAGTTTGAAAAGATGAAGCAAAACTATTATGATTAACAGAATGAGAGGGATGAATAGTTACAGAGATTACAGGTGAGGCAGAAGAATAGAAATTGGGGATTCAAAGGAATGCACTCTTCTAACTATCAACGTTCTTATGCAACTCCCACAACGAAGCACAATATAATTGACACTTAGTTGAATACTCCTTCAAACTGAGGCTATCATGTTGCTTTAGTTTTGATGAAGATTTCTTCAAGAATGGCCTCATGCCATGTTTATGCATCACCACTACCATCATTTTTCCTAACCGCAACCAAGATTCTTTAACTGCTACCTCTCTGGTTTGCAGGCCTCGCTTGTTCTCGATGATTAGGACATGCCAATTAGCACTAACTTGTGGACCTTTGCACAATTGAATTGGACTTAACTTGGTGATTATGTGCATCACCATAGAGATCAGCAAAGTCATATCAATAAATGACTTTCGTGGGTATGATCAAATGTATTTGTCCAAGAAGAATGCGGTATGATCAACGAAGAACACTTTGCAAACGCAAGACCGTGGTATATCGGTTTTTCCCTAACTTGCGCTGTCTTCATCCTTTCTATAAGCTTTATGCTAGACAAGAATTGGCCATCCAATTCTTCTTCCATGGCATCATATTCTACGGAAACATTAATTCACAACCAGACTTTGCATTACCACCAAGGTACATGCATTCGAGAGAGATAACTTTAATCTTTGACAAACTGGCTATAATGAGACACCTTCAATTCTATCGCACATATAAGTTCTCAAATCTATTTTCCACTTCAAAGGCCAACAACATCTTTGCACTCAGGAATTTTTGCAAAATTCCCATTACCACTTTTAATGTACTTGCTACTAATAACACCACAAATATATGCATCTCAAATGCCTAATCTTTGCATACTTGTGAGAAAAATGGACTTAAACACCTGACTTGCACCATCAAAGTCAGCATACTCTTGATTTTTGTCATGCAATCGCTTACAAACCCATTTTCAATGATTCTCGCGCGTTCTTCTAACACTTTAGACTGGAATTCAAGCACCTTTGCCATGAACTTTCTTGGCATGTTGCTACTTCAATCTTTAAAGTTCTTTCCAATTGATCTTTCCACACATTTAATCGCCTAAAATTTCCATGGGACATGACCGTAAATGCTATGTGGTTCAGTTAATCAACTTCACCCACAAGTACTCAGCCTTGCACACTTGCATCAAAGTATACATCTTCCTTCACTCTTAAGGAAATACACAACGTAAGTCTTTTCTTCTTTCCCTCTAAATCTTCATGCCCCCATAAGCATAAGTGGTTTGTCATGCATCAATTCCAATTGAACAACTCACACAAATCAGCAACACAAAGAATACTGCAACAAACTCATTTTATTGCACTAAAGGAAGATTACATCAAACATTCTATCACATGAACTAAACATGTCAGCACCCTCTTGGTGATGCCTTATTCTCTCAAAAAAATGAGACTAACTCTTCTCACCCTCTTGGTAATGTATCTACACTATTTATACAGTGGTTACATGGGCCAAAAACCATGCACAACACTTGCACACACATGGAACAACCATGTGTCCCATAGGGTAGTTTCCATAACCGCGAATCTGCTTTTCAACTACCACCTTTTGTGTTGGCATGCATATTAAAGACACACTTGTCTTGAACGGTTAGGGACACTCTACTAAGGTTATAAACTCATTTCATAACCCTTCCAACTTGTCTCGCATCATTGACATGCTTGCAAGGCCAATAAACAACACATGAGCCATAATGTGCCACTTTGATAGGCTTTCGGGATTGCCTATATTATAATAACCGCAATCGCACAGTGTCTAACAAGTAGACAGAGGCAAGTACGGGTCGTTCCCACAGGGAGCGGTGGAAATACCAATCATCAATATTCTCAATCAACTAATAAATAAATGAACCAGGAACAATATTTTTGGATTTTTATAATGAGAAATGTAAAACGAAATAATAAAATTATTGAAATACAATAAAATGAATGGGAAAATCGGTAACCATGGTTTATAGTATCCACCACTATTTCTATTCAATTACTGAAATGAAACATAATTCATGAATTATTTATTATTCGTTTTATTGACATCACCTATTATATGTATTAGAATCGCAAATATCACTGGGACTCCCTAAGCATGGCACATCAAAAGATTAAACCGAAGCATGCACCATCAAATTGCATTAGCGGGAAAGTTATACGAAACTAAAATATTGATTCACAACTATTATATGGCTCTTCTAAGCATGACCCATCAAAGATATTAACCCAAGCATGGAATTATCAAATAATGAGACAAAAATAGATTATGAACCTAACAATTACGCACAAAGGTTATTATAACCGGTGAAGCAAAACTCATATCATCGTTAAATCAATAAATACTTATGCAAGAACTAATCACATTCAAATCATCATGGTCTACTGCCTCATAGTTTGATTCAATCAAAAAAAGCCTAATACCCAAAGTGGTTTCATCCAATAAACCCTAGTTATGATAGAACTAGCAAGGCATGGCTTTGTCAAAAGCCATAAATAAATCAAAAGAAAACTTGTTAAGCACAAACAAAAATGGGAGGAATAAAACTTCAAACCCCACTGGCTCTGTCGCCGTCAGCCTCCTCCTTTCTCCTTCTCAAGATTCTGTTCTTCAGTTCTCTATAACGGCGTCCGTCGCCTCCCAAAACCGGCCTCTTCTTCTGTTATTGTATCTCCACTTTTATACTTCTCCTAGGACAAATATCCGCAACCAATAAAGCCCAGTTCAAGACGGTCCAATAGTAGCTCCAGTTTCCAAATATAAAATCTCCCAGACCGACCACAACACCACTGCTTCATTACTAATTCACGGTCCTTCCAAATTCAGGCCAAATCAAACGTTCTCCGTCTATCATATCCGACCAACGCCAGCGACTCTTTCCAATAAATAAGCCATCGAGTATACCAAGTCCAGCACCTACATGCGGCTACAACATCAATAATCCGAACTGTCGCCATCATCCCCAGCAATACAACTCTGATCTTCTGAGCCACCTTCCTCCTTCGCTGTTGTGCCACCATCAGCAGATTCATCTCGTTTTGGACCTTGTTGTTGCCATTACTTCAATTCTAAACCCTATGTACAATCACCGTAACTAGCACTAGTTTGAAAAGATAAAACCCAACACTGCGGTCTTGCTTTTCGAACTCCCAGCAAACCCAACCTTTCACGCTCTGTATTCATTCCCTAGAGACCATGACGACGGCAAGAAACATTTTGTTGCAGTTAAGGAACGTCTTTATTCTCCCTTCCGAGCCAAACTGCAGACTACGACTCGTCTTAGTCATCACAGCTGCAATCATAGCAAGCTCAACTTTATTTTCTGGTCATCTATGCGTCACTTCCAGTCACTGGCAAAACCAACTCGTCAAGCTCAGGCCACTCCTCCGATTCCAAACCCTGACCGTCCAAACAAAGCACCATACTGGACTCGATTCACATCAACCAACAACATACAGTCCATCTATCTCCGAATGCAACCATCTCAATTTATTCATGATGCTGCTGCACCAAAATTAGCCAACATATATCTCCATTTCGTTCCTGCCACACACCAATTTATTCCCGGACTATCCCTGAACTTCATTGATTCAACCACTTCTCAATTCAAACACCAGCTACAATCATCCATCAATCCCATACATGGACTTCGATTCCCTGACCATCTCCGTCTCGCCAGTTGCTTGATTTATCGACCAATTCTCCCAACTCCGGCGACAGTACTTTCTCTAGCTCGGCCTCATGGTACCTACTCCATCTGATGTCCATGAATTATATCACCAGCTCCATTGATACACGGCACACAAACCCCATTCCAGGAAGAACTTCATTACTACAAACATAATTTTAAGTCGAACCCTCTCCATTTCCTTCCACCAGTAGCCACAGTTAAACCAACTCAGCTTCAGCCTTCTAAATCTCGTCAAAAACATCCATATATGCCGAGTATAGATCCTACTTGGTTGCCACAACTTCATGCCTTAATCGAATTCAGTTAGACCACTACTCCTCGTGAACTTCCAATCTCGTTACCACTTATTGTATAAGCTACGAAAAATCCTCCCAGGAATCTGAAATATCACTCATACAGCAACCATGAACCAATGGCAACAGCACCACCACTAAACACAGCTCATTACTTCTTCCACAACCATCACTTCCATCAAGGGCTTTCTCCTTCAATCTCTTCTCATCACAGCGAGCAGTTCATCACCAAAAAAGCCTTTCGAGGTCCACAGAAAAACCCCAATTCCGTTATAGTCCTATCGAGACCACCTAGCTCTTCTTTTGGTAACGGCAGACGAAACCCATCTTCTCGGCTTCTTCCTCTTCGCACCTGATGCTTCTGACTTCGAGAAATAGCTTCAACTCCATCTGTTGCTAACATAACTCGATCATCACTATTGTCTCAGCCCACATGCATCTTTGTCAGTAAAATGGTTGAGTTGTGCGGCAATATTAGATGACTTGACAGCCCACAAGCCCATCAACTGAACTATGATGCAAATGTATGCAGCAACGGTGGTTTTAGCCGCAAAGGCCATTTTGCTTCGATTCAGCCATAAATTGTAACAATGATCGGGTTTGCCAGTACTTTTTACAAAAGCATTAAAATAGTGTTGTTAGCCAAAATATCGAGTCCTAGCTAATATAAATATGGGTATAAAATGTAGCACTTACGTGCTTATCACACTTTTACGCCACTTTTGATCTGAACTTTGTAGAATACTTTGGCTAAGCCGAATTCATTCCAACATGATTTATAACTTATACCAATATGTGCCATCTTCTCATATCCATTATTCTTGCTTTACTTAGCCAATTGCTCGACAATAGTAATGCGACTTTTGCATTACTAGCTTGTTTGCATTATTCAAGCTTTGGCCAGCCTTGAACTAATGCATAGACCAACTATTGGCCTATTTTTCCTTCTTGCATCATCCTTGAGTTTGGGTCAACTCAATTCCATGGATATGCATCAATGCTAACATCGCATGTTGCATTTGTCAACTTGTCCTGCCTTGTCTTCCTCAATGAAGCTTCATTGTGTCGGTTAATAAGCTTCATTACTTAGCCAAATGTATTTACAGTGTAGCGCTACCTTTGCGCGTCACTTTACCTGTATGATCTTGCTATTTCAGTACTTGACGATCTATGCAGTAGCGTGCAATCATTGTCGGACAATGACTTGGCCTGCAATACTGTAATGCGCAATCATTATGCGTCACTTGCATGACCCGACATAGGATCTTTGGAGCTGGTGAGATATTATCTGCACCCCTGACCGAATGCCATTTGATCAACAAAATAAAATATCACTACATGATTATAAGAAATGAGTACAGAAAAAACGCATTAGGTACCCACACGTTCCCATTTGTAACTAAACCTACCGTGTGCCAAATTGATAATTTTCTTGTAATATTAGTATCAATCTAGTTAGTCATTTGGGCAGCTCATATTTGTGGAGATTCACTCATTGTTAAATTAGGACATATTAAGGGAGAGTCATTCTTAAGTTGGGACCTAGTCTTGTTAATTGCGTGAATGAAACCAAGATATTGCATGAATGAAACCTCTGTATATTCTTGTAATTTTTTTCACCTTTTCTATTTAGTCCATCTATCAAGTTAATTTTATCCAATATATCTATCGAAGTAACTTTAAATCTCCAATATAGCTTCTTTTGTTCATTGCTTTGTTTCAGTTGCTTTTTGGCACTGCCCTGTACTTGCCTTTGGCTGACCTTTTTCTTTAATATAAAAATTTTTTATTCGAAAAAAGAAAAACTTTAAATTGCTTCAAATTCTAAGATGTTGGAGGATATTGAAATAGGACTTTAAGCACTTAGTAATTTTATTTAGTCCTTTGTAATTCCGAGCCGAGTAATGTGTAATAATAGTGGAGTTTGGAAATTTTAAAAAGTAAGTGAATCAGACTCTGAGCACTTAGTGATTCTCAGCAATTCTAAAGTTTTTTTGTTTTTTTATCTTCACATACTATTTCTCCATTATTTCCATGAGAATTGTATTACTATATTGTTTGTACCCAAAATTACTTTTGGGCACGAAACATTGGCGCCGACTAAGGGGAACGAGTGATAGAAACGTGTTTTCCCGTGCAAGAAAGGTTTTACAAAAACTTAAAAGTTGTGTTCATGAATGAGGATGTTCGTCTTCTTCAGCAGAAGACTCTTCATATCAGGAAGGGTTAACATGGACGCAAGGAAGAAGAAGAAGAACAAAAAATAAAAATAAAAATAAAATAAAAAAGAATCTGGTGACGAATCTCAAAATCAGTCTGAGAAAGACTTCTTTGGTCGTTGTTTTAATCAAAAAATGGTGATGGTCCACTAGAATCTATTTCCAGTTCGTATTGTTAGTGGTGGAATCACTTTCTAGTTCGTGTTGCTGTAAACATCAATGGATCCGATTACAAAAATAAAGTAAATCCCATGCAACCTCCGTTCGAAATGGGAGGTTTAATAGATGAAGCTCACGAAAGGCGTTTCCAACAAACTTCTAGGAGTTTCGCTCCTAAGCCAATAACACCGGTTGGAGCTACGGATTTCGCTACAAGACAAAATAATGAGCAGCGCCAGAAGTATTCATCCTGAACTGGTCAATGCGATCAGCATGGACAACACATGCAAAGGAGATAAGCATACGTTTTTATCCTTAAATCTCATTAAATAATTTTTGTTTTAATTCCATGAATTAAAGCATACGTTTCAATACTTAAATCTCTTTTATTTTTAATTTAATTTCATGAATTAAATTGCGCAATGAATAGGCTCAAGATTAGTGAAGTCCATAAAGCATCATGATGAAACGTACAAACCGTTTTTCAATTCCCTACAACATGGAAGCAAAATTTTCTGTGTTCCAGAAACTTTTATATGCACTTGGGGCAGCAACATGATCGAGTTCGAGGTTCGTGCATAATGACATGATCGATTTCGTGGTTCGTCGATAGCGATATGATCGAGTTCGAGATGAGGATTGCATAGACCCTTCAATATTTAGCCTTGCATCACTTCGCAAGCACCTAAAGCCTCACCTTGCACGTGAGCACATATGTCTTGCTTTTATCGCAAGCATAAAATCTCGTCTTGCACGCGAGTATGAAATACTTTCACCTTGGAAAGAATAAAGTCTCGTCTCAACCACGAGCCCAATGCCCGATATTGGTCCAAAGACTCGTACTCAACTCAAGAAACAGCCATCCTTCCCGAGAAGCAAGCGCTAGCCTTGTTACGTTGTGAGAAAAAAGCCTTGCCCCAGCCGCAAGCATACACTACATTCTACTCAAGAATCGACTAGCTATCGAGCATCACAAGTCCACCACGTGGCAAAAAAGTCTCGCCTAGCACGTGAGCAAATTTTATTGCAGATTATCACAGTTAGCGGGGTCTTTGTAATGTCTCTACTCACACTTGGGGGCGACTGGCGAGTTACGTCATCGACGATCGACGCGAAGGAAAAAAATATTCTTAACCCCCAACAAGTTGGAGGTTAAGAGGGGGCGATGTTTGTACCGTGTATAAAATACACGAGAGGCACGCAAATCAATGCCAGGAGTTATGCATGGCAGATTAATGCCAGGAGGCATGCATGGCAAGTCAATAGGCATGCAGGATCCATGCGAGGAAGATTTATGGTCATGCATAATTAATACATATTAATACCAAGACGCATGCAAGGAAATTTAATATGATTTATGACAGGAGGCTTGTAGGGAAATTTAATTAATTTATGGTATGGAGACATGCAAGGAAACTAAATACTGTTTATGGCAAGGAGGCATGCAGGGCATGGCCAGGAGGCATGCATGGAAACTTAATGCAATTTATGTTTAACTCATAATGAGGGTAAGACTCTTATTTGAAATTATATAAATAGAGGGGGAGCAAGGGGGTAGCGGCCAGAAGAAAAGAGCATGGTAATACAAATATCAATAAAATATCACTCCCCAAGGGGATTCATCCGTGGATGTAGGCATAACTTTCCGAACCACGTTAAAACTGTGTCTTTTTATTTATTCTTTAATTCGTCTCCTAACCCTAAATACACACCAAATAATCAATTCAATCGTTTGTATCCAAAATCACTTTTGGGCACGAAACACTAAGAATGGATAGTTTGGTTAGTATTTTGGATTTGGGGTTGATTTGAAGAACGAAAGAAAGACAGAAGTTTAACGTGGTTCGGCATGGTTGCCTACGTCCACGGTTGAATCCCCTTGGGGAGAAATATTTTATTCATGTTTTGAGTTACATCATCTGTTTTCTCTCACCTTCGCTACCCCCTAAATGATTTCTGCTCTCCCTATTTATACCATCCGATATCTAACTTCAATATACACATAAATAACATTAACTCTCATTCATGCCTCCATCATAATTTCTGCATGAAACTGCTAGAATCAATGTTGCGTGCCTTCATGGTGATTTATGTATGAAATCGTCCATTTATGGCCTTGATAAATTCGCATGAAACTGCCTCCTTTATGCCTCAATGATAAATTCGCATGAAACTGCTTTTGCATGGTAAATTGATTTGCATGAAACTGTTTTGTTGAAACGGCTGGCGGGCTAGATTGAATGGCAGGCTGGCAGACTGGGTCGAATGGCAGGCATGGCTGCAGACTGGCATGACTGGCAGTGTGGCAGGATGCTTGTTGGCAGACTGGTTTGGCTGCATGGGTAGAAGCTGGCTGGTAGTGCAGATGAGTTTTCGGCTGAGAATTTGTTAGCAGCATTGCTGGCTACAAGACTGAAAATTGGCTAGGGGTGCGACTGACTTCGATAGTTGACCGACGATTGACTTTGACCATTGACCGGTCGTTGACTTTGACAGTTGACCGACTTTGACCAGTGATCGACTTTGACCATTGACCGGTCTGTGCAGACTGGTGGGATGCCTTGGTTGACTGGTTAGCGGGCTTGGATGAGGACCAAAAGATGATTCAAGTGTCGATTCGGCCCATTAAGTGGTATTTTCACTTATGGTACAAACCCTAGTTAGCAATTCTGGGTACGGGTAGTAGTTCGGGACGGCGTACGTATGGAAATTATAAGGATTGGGGTATATCGGATTCGGTCAAAAATCCGGTCAACGGTTCGTTGTTCGGATAGTAGTTCGAAACGGCATACGTACGTGCATATTCGTTTTATAAATGTGAGTTCGACACTTAAAATTCGGCTTACATATATGATAAATTGATAAGTATTATGTCCTTATTACGAGACTAATTTTATTTGTATATCATTTATAAGATGGAAAAAAACATTTAGCGTGATTATTTAACAAGAAGTAACAATTTAATCGCATAAATGTATTAAAAAAACGAGTTTATAGACTTTTAAAAAAAATCAACACATAAAGCACTGGTTAAACAACTACCAATAAAAAAATTAATCTGAATAATTGTATTTAAATATAAAGTATATACAAAATCAAACAAAAACCAATCAATGAACTCGGTGAGAGAGTTACCTATAGGAGATCTAGTTGGAAATATCATTCGGATTTGTCAGTTCGGATACGTTCGCGAATCATTCGTGAGGTCCATATAATCCGGGAACTAGGTTCGGAGTTCAAATAGTTCGGAAGTATCATTCGGATTCGGTCAGTTCGGATACGTTCGCGAATCATTCGGGAATGATTCGGAGAATTACTAACTAGGGTACAAACATATATTATTTTGTTTCCTACAAATTCTATATTTATACTCCATGAGCGTCTGCACCGGTGCGACCAAAACTAAAGACTAAAGAGTAAAAAAAAGACCATATTTGGGTTTAGTCCGTTCAGTGACGCAGTGGGGACGAGTATATTTGGTCAGGCGGAGATTATAAGTTCGCGGGATGGATTTACGTAATAAAGAAAAAATAAAAAAGTGGGGCGGGGCTGTAGTTAACGCCCCGCCCAAAGAAGAAAATTTTGGATTTGGTCAGGCGAAGACATTATCAACGCCCCACTCCAGGCGTTAAGTTTACGTGCGCGCGTAGTGGGGCGTAAACTATAACTTCGCTCGGTGTGGGGCGTTAAGTTTACGAACGTCCGACTAAATTTAAGTTTGGTCTTGGTCGCGAACCAAATTTGGTTTAGAAATTTGGTATGGTCTGGGATTTAATCTTTACTCCGTCCCACTACATCTCTGTTAAAGACCAAATTTTTACTCTTAGTCGTCCGCTGCAGACGCTCTTAGGTAATTTAGCTTGGAAATAAATCACTAAAAGAAATCACTGTTAAGTTTATCTTTACCTCAATTCAAGTTTGCAAGTGCGAGTGAGGTACTATGACACCCTTCCCCTTGATCAACAAAATCAAATACAAAAGTACACGAAACATATACAGAAAGAACTCAAGAAAATCCAAATATCCCACATCAGAACGTAGGTTCTGCTGTATGTCTAAAGTGCCAGCTGGAAAATATTAATTTAATCTGGTGTGGATGTTTTGATGAAAATTGCTTTTGCTCAAGGGAGCCAGGCCCGAGGCCGTGCAGGTTGCACATGACCCATCGATGTCAAGGGACTTTTCCCTTTATGATGTATACACTTACTTTCCCCTCCAAACCCAGTTCATCCCAACATTTCATAAAAGAAATTTGATCCAAGCCCAGTTCAGTCCAACATTTCATAAAAAGATTCATTGCTTTACGAGAAATTGAACGCATGGTCCTTGGGGTAGATACTTAGTATCTCAAGATTCTTGATCCACTAGGCCATCGATTTGTTTTTGTTATTTATCAGCACCCCTGAATGATGCGTAGATCTTACATTTTTTATCATATTATCACCACCTCCACAATATAAATATTGGTATAACCCATAGCTATGTGTTTTGAGTTTCCTTGGGGTATTATTGTTCTTTTAGGTGGACATTAATAAAAAGAGTTACTGCTCTCGTTTAATTTAAGGTTTTATCCAGTACACCATTATCTATAATTTTGCAAATTAAATACAAATTATTAACACTTTCTGTTTATTGTCGTTATAAAATTACCAAAAAAAATATATTATTTGACCTTATAAAAGGCCTTACAAAAAAGTTTCGCACATGACCCTTCTAGACTTAGGATCGGCTCTGCCTCGAGAAATGAATTTCAAGGCACATTTACCAGCTTACATGTGCTATTTGGCTAACCGCCTTTTTGCTCATAATACAGTCATAAATCATCCCCTAATCTTTGGGCTAAAATTGAGGCCCATAGTTAGATCCGTTTATTCGTTAAAGGTGGCCTTGCAAAAATTCCTTCTCCATTTGACTGAAACCTTCATTTTTCATATTCGAGCATATCATTTCCTTGTGCTCTGAGGAAACAAATAATTGAATAAACAAAATCTCAACCATTCGTTACTCATCCTCAGGCTATTTGGGAAGTTCATAATTTACTTGTTGTGACAAGATTTTCTTCACTAGTCATGCATGATGAGTTCTCCTTCGTATATGATGTCATTTGGTTTGTTTTAATTGCGAATTTTTCTCTCAGAGCAAATAAACTTCTTTGCTCCATAAAGTAGTAAACCCAAAAAACACTATTCTCAACCTTAATTGTTGGCTGACCAGGTAGATGAAATTTGGGATGCCGGAGAAAATTGAAAATTTTCAGAATTATCAGAGGACAATTTGAGACATGTTTTTGGGCCCGGTAATAATTGTTCATCAACAGGTGCAACTGATTACTTGATTCCAATTCTAAAACTTTATTAACTTATGAATGGGCTTTACAAAGTTCACTAGGCCTAAACATGAAGGCTGTTTTTAGGCATACGGAAATCTTTTAGGGCATACAAAATGATAGTCCCATCTTGGGTGACCTTATAAGGGCTAACATATGGATAGTTCAATTACCTATATACCCTTAATACAAAAATCTAAAATCAGTTTTCTAAAAAATCAAAATCATCTTCCCTTAACATCTCTTCTTTTTCCTCCTCTAGCCAAACTCTTCCCCTCCCGTGAAAAAAAAAAATTCATCAGAGTGATTAATTGTCGATTCGTAAAAATTTGATTGTCGATTAAACTGAACTACATAATGACTCGTACAAAGAAAAGCAGGGACTAGGCAAACCAAATCGTCTTCTAATCCATCAATTAAAGAAGAAGAACCAATTGAAGATGAAGGTGTAGAAATTGAAAATCAACCACCAATTGAACCAGAAATTGAACCAACTGCATCTCCAACTCCAGAAATAAGGATAAGAAAGTAAGTTTTACAAACCCAATCTCATATTTGTTGTTTTCATCGATTAAATGACGGTTACAGTGTTGGGTTCGGCTCAAAATTGAGTTGCGTTTTTAGCCGAACTGTTCTTCACAAAAGCTTCCTGTAAGTGCATATGAACAGTTCGACTTGAAATTTCATGAAATTTCAAGCCAAACCTAGTCACAGAAAGAGATGCATAGGGGTTCGGTGTATTCGATAATCATAATATGTGCCGAACCTAGCACATTTACGAGGTTCGGCTATTACGATATTCACAATATGTGCCGAACCAATACAAAATTATTAACCCAGGAATGTACATGATCAGGTTCAGCTTATATTCTACTTATTCAAATAGTCGAACAATGTGTTTCCAACAGGTTCGGCGCTTACAAATTTCTAAATATAAGCCGGACCTAAACATTTTTTCTTCCGTGATTCGGTGTAGGGTTAGAAGCATTAGGACAATTCGAACCAAGCCAAACTCTTGTCTACAAGGTAGGTTCGGCTCTTAATCAACACTTTCAGCTAGCCGAACTGTTCATCCAGACTCGTCGAACCTTAGTGAAAAAACACAAACTTTTGGTGATTTTAACCTACAAAAGTGAGATTAAACATAAATGCCTATAATTCAAGGTTTTTTTTTTTCTTACTCAAAATTTTTTATCTACACAAATTTATAACTAAATAATCTTAAAACTAATCACTAATCAGAATTATTTTAACTAATCATTAGTATTAACACTAATCCTAAAAGGGCAGATTTGCCATTACCAAAAATATTTGGTTAAGGGGCTTCTGATTTTGCTATTTACACTCCTTTTTTGTCTTTACTTGGTATGACCCGAAAGTTTTATGTATGCCTAAAAACAGCTTTCCTAAACATACTGGATTTTCGGTAATAAATTTAGAAAAGAATCAGAATCAGAACCAAAATTTAGAAAGGAATCAGGCCATTACTAGACAGTTTCCATTCAGCACAAATTAAACAAGGCAACTGTATATGTGTAGCAGTTTAAGTATGGGATGAAATTTGGTACATTAATTGGTATTTTCTAGCCTCCATGATTAAGTATATGAAATTGTGTAATAAACTTCGTTAAAATGGGGTAGTTGGTCCTTCGTTTCAGTTCATCTTGATTACTATGTGACCATTTGTGTTTTGTCATACAACAGAAGTGAAGAAAGATTTCACTCTTTTATAAGTACTGATACTAGTTTTTCTCCCGTGCGATGCACGGGTCTATTTCTCGCCTATGATGTAAGATTCATGTTAGGAGATTACTTCTTTAAGGTCTTCCTTCAATCCTACTGCTGATATTGCAGTTCATAGTTTAGACTAATCATACAAAAGAAACTAAGATACTTTCACGTCAGATTGATATTGAAGGAAGAATGTACAGTGGGTAAATGATATGTTGCCAAAGCCAGAATTCAAAATTCTCAAAAGTTTAACAAATTTTTCGTAAAGCTTCATGCAAACCTGGAATTGGGGTAATACTGATGCATGAAGCCAATTTGGAGGGCTTATGACAACTGTGAGTGGAGGAACCAAAACGCAAACCTTCGACAGAGATTCCCATGGATGTATTATTACGCTGATGCCGACACCATATTGAATTGGTATAACTAAATTGGGTTAAGATACATGTCTAAGCACATAGGCCTATGGGGGAAGCAAAGACATATAAATACTGACTAAATTCAGTTGGTTTATTAAGCTTCATATTAATAAACATCATATTTGTAAATCTGTAATATGTAGATAGACTTTGGCTCTCCTATATGACTCTATGAATATCTCCATTAGCTTCCACTATAATATTATGCGCATCTTAATCAAAGAAAACTTGTTGTAAAGCTAGCCTCTCTTCTCATCCCATAGCCTTCAGCAAGCCCTCTTATTCATCATGTTCCACATCTAAGTATTTTCATGCGCATAGATACATCGTCCCACTCTGTGTGATATCTTTTTATAGTGTAGTTATAGTAAGAGGTGTATCATCTCTATATCGGGTCATCATTTGTCGAAGATGCTCAATGATAATGACACATATTTACATAACCAAAAATTAACAGTACTTACATAGCCACAAATTAACACAGGACCATTAATACTGAAATACAAATTGCATTGTTGCCGGTTTATGGTTTCATTTTATACTCGATATATCCCTAGCCAGTAAATAAATATTACTAATTTCATCAAAAATAATGATAGGATAAAAATAAATATGTATTTAATTGCAATGTATTTTCCAGATCGACAGATACCCAACCACGGTCGATGTGGATGACATGGTAGTATGGTAAGAATATTCAAGGTTATTAAACTGGCGTATATTCTACCAAGTGATCACTTTCCTGTGAATGTTAATAGTGTTTAGCTCTACGGTAACATATAGTCGATTAGGTTAAATAAAATCCATTTGGATGTAATTGGGAATCCTATGTGCGCCTTTAAATTTTTTTGGTCAGTTTAATATGCTAAGTGTGTTATATTTTCAGGATTTTTATTTTTATTTTGCTAAGATCATAAGTTCAAATGAAATCATTGGATAAGCATAGAGCAAAACTTAGTATCGAGTATTGTACCACATCCTCAAGGTGAGGTTGAGTAGAGAAGACCCGGCCAGAATTGCTTTTTTATAACTTTATATATCTTTTTTATACACTACATTCTTGCAAGGTATTGTTGACTCTTCATATTTTTATAGCTGGGGTAATTTGCCAAGATACTGTCAGTAGGAACATTAAGGTAAATTACCAAACGTCTAGCATTCCCTCACGCTTGGCGCCAATGATATAAGATACTGTTAGTAGGAACATTTAGGATTTTAGTATTCAGTGTCGGTTTAATGAGCATTTTATGTTCATGAATCAGTATTTATAATTTTTATGTTCTTCTTTCTGTTACTATTCTTTGAAATATTAATGTGCAAGTTATTTGGAAATGCTAAACCATAAGTCCAAACAATATCTCCCCCTTAGATTGTTGTTCACCCAAAAATTCACACATCAAATTCCGTCTCATCTCTCTTTTTGTCACATGCACACACAGACACATCCATTCAATTTCACTCCATGTAAAGAATTTATATGATGTGAATTGGTAGACATGCAATAAAAACATGAAAAATGTGTAATATATTACTCATATCCCATTTCTCCAGGGATTGAACTCAAGGGGATAATTGTACTTGTAAAATTTCAAATGCAACGCTGAAGGACATACCAATTTGAACCGGTGCATTATGACCACAACATCCTCTATCTGGTTCACTGGCTCCACATAAATGTAATGAACAGATTAAGGTATATGGATGATGAACCACATATCTGAAGAATCTTGTTATTACATATCCAAACCACTATAAATGACCCAAAAAATACACTTGGATGGTTGCAAATTGAATTTTGTTTTGTTTGGAACTGTGAAGCAAAAACTAAAAGAAACAATAAAATTAAATATACAATTATAACCCTCCTTATATTCTAGAGGTCAACTGTTAGAAGAATATACATTTACTATCATCATCAAAGCACATAAAGTTAGTTTCAAATGTCAAAGAAAACTCATGCCCAGGATACCGTATGGTTACACCATATATGGCTCAAGGAGAATATAACATAACTTTAAGAGTAACATACAAACCCATTTTCATTATAACCAAGACATCTTGAAATTTAAAAAGTCATATCATCATTTTATATTAACAAAGATTTAGAGTATAATGAAATTGGTTTGTATAAATTAATCGGATACCAGCTAATCTTTAATTGTTTCTTTGATGAACATTGGTTCTCCTTTGATGAACATTTAATTATGAGTTAGTGTCTTTTGCTCAATTCGTTTTGTCGATATGAGTTACAATGACCATAATTAATCGAGTACATAAAGATCTTAATTTATGTCAAGAGCTTGGAAGTTGAAATACAACACAAACTAATTTATAAGTTTAAAACCTAAGCTAAATGGCTTCTACAATCATTTAATTCGCAACGTGAAACTAAAACGTCATTTAGAAAACATATTTAATTGAATAGATAAAAATACCCCAAAAAGAATATTGGACAGTGTTTATAGATGTGCCAGAAGCGGGATTGTGAATTTGGTAATCGGAGATCATGGATATTAATATGAACCTTTAGATCTTGCTATTAAGCAGAAGCAGGTAACCTAAGAACCGGGACTATAAAAAAGCAAAACAAACAAAAAAGAAAAGTTGAGAGAAACATAATTGTCAAGACATCAAATGAGGCTCAAAACCACATATTGGTTATTAAAAAGGAAATGTAGATGGAATAGATATCAATTCAAACAAAAAAAATTCTCTTTGGACTTTATGAATCTAGACATTCAGAGTGAATATCAAATAAAGATGATTTCCCCTCACCACAGTCAACCCACCGACTAATGCTATACGGATACAAATGAAAAAATATATAAGAAAGACTGGATTACCATTAAGTGGTATTAACCGAAATGCTCCTTTGGCCTGATTACTTATTCGGCCGCCCGTGAATCACCAAACTGCAAATCAAACAACCAAATCAACAAATATAAGAGAACATATAATTGAAATGGATGATTATTAATTTTTTGGAACCATCTATTTTAATCTATGAGTTCTATGACTAAGTATAAATAGGAGTGCCAAAACTTATCTCAAAAAACCTCCAAAAAACTGAAAGTTAGGGGTAAAAAAATGGGACTACGGGACTACCACCGGCTTTCTTCTCCTTCAAGGATATCGACTACATGTACTTGATGACTATTACTTCAACAACTACTTGTGAGATTGAGTCCCTTGTATTATACAAACAAAAACTTAATAGAGAAAATAAAAATCAAATAACAAAATTTGAGATGATGTTGATATTATTCTCTTACCACCAATCAAAATAAAGGATATTATTCTCTTACCGAAGCTGTAAACACATAAATATCAATGGTGCAAAGAAAATATAATAAAAATATAAAAACAAAAAACAAAGATAATAATCATCTGCATTACTAAAAAAATCAATATAAAAAACATTGTAAATCAAAATTGTGATATTACGTTGTTGATATGATTACCATGATTAAAGATGAAAAAGATTTAAAAAAATGAACAAAAGTGAGAATCAGCGAAAATTGTTTTCAATAAGATATAGCTTGGGGAGCCACCTAATCAGGATAGACATGGCTATTCAAAATGAAGTAAAATAATATTACCTCGATGAGAAAGACTAAATCTGATGCAACTTAATATAAATGAAAGAAACTCATAATAAATAACCAATCCAGATAATCGTTACCTGTTTGGGTAGAACATTGATTAATCCATAAATTAACCAACCTCCTCAAACCATTGGATATATGAGTATGAACATCATGATCCACCAGCTCCTTTCACTTAACTGAAATATTTTCCATTAGCCTACACAAAAATTAAGCATATAAAAGTACCCACAAATAATTTCACAAAATATGAACTTGGATATATTTTTCTTAATGTTTTATGCTAAATCCTAATTTTAGCTTCACATTTTTGTTGTAGAGTCACCTGGATATCGAGGGAAGATATTGAGTACTAAAATTGAAACTTCTGGTGACAAAAATTAGATTGGTTAGTAGATAAAATGCACATACGGTGAGTGGAGGAGAAAAAACATAATGGAAAATAGAGTTAGGTTTTTGTAGTAACGTAAAGAGAATTTCTATTCTGACTAATATTATTACCGAAAAAATATTATATTCGATTGATATTATTTCCAAAATACGTCTTTTTTATGAGAATATCTCTATATAAATCCTTCGAGAAGAGGCAAAACATGATTTTTTTGGTTTTTTTTTTTCTCTAATAAAATTATTTATTGTGCAATTGCTTGGATTATGCACCTATTATAGTTGTTGTAGCACGACATACGTAAAGCAATGTCAAGGGATAAACTCAGGTAAAACTTCAGTAATCTTTAATTCATAAATCACGGAACTCATTCAGTAATTCATAAAGGTCATGAAACTAATCAACAGTAACATCGTTGTATTTGGTTTTGATATTTTTATTATTTTTTCGTTTAATTTCTTACAGGTCCGAGGTATATTTTTTTATGTTTTTACAGCTTCCATTATGTTTTTTTACGGCAGTTAAAGAACAAGGTAACTCATTTAAACATAGTTTTGATTTTCATATTTTATTTTGATTCTCTCTGTTTAGTTATATAATTCGTATGTGTAATTATACATAAATTTAATATCAATTTTTTTTCTATTAGATGGAGGAGGATCCGCGTGTTTGTATTTTTGATTTCAACAAGTTGTTCCTGTAAGTAGTCCCTTATATTTTTAATATAGCGGGTGATGACTTTTTCTTTTTTTTTATCGGCATATAGCTGGTGATGATACATGGATCTGAAACAATGGAGGCAACCTATGGTGATGATACATGGATCTGAAACAACTGATGCAACCTATGGTGATGATACACGGATCTGAAACAATGGAGGTAGCCTATTTTTTTAATGATTATTGAGAAAATCTCGCAAATTCTTGCCCTTTCATTTATTATATGGAAAATGCTTTATATAGAGACAACATAACCACAATTTCCATACAATAAATATTTTCTGTAAAAATAATTTTGATACATGTCTAAAAATATCAAAAACTCTTATCTTATATAATAAAAATATTTTATTCCAAAATTCACACAAAAAATAATAATGAAAATAAATTTTGTTTATTCTTTATGTATATTATTGTCAAAAATAAATAATACATACTAAGAATATCGTGCATGTCTAGGGATAGTAATCACTTTTTTTTAGAACGAATAATACTAACAAAAATTATTGAAGCTCATTTTGCTATTCTTCCCATGATTTTTATATTTTTCTATATTTCCTTGTTTTTTTTTCCGCTCTGGATTGATGTTTATGGTTTTGCATAAAAAAAATCATTAATAAGTTTTCTTTTCAACTATTTGACAGGATTTGCCTATTTTTCTACAGAAGAAATACACTTTGATCATCAAAAGGTATTTTTATTTTTATTTTAAGTTTTAATCATTAATCATATAAATTTGGTGGATAATTTCTATTTTCATCCCAATTTTTATTAAAATTTTCTTAATTATTAGCATATTGGAATTGTAATTAGGAATTAATTTAATTTTAAGAAGTGTAGTCGGACATTGGACTTTATTGTTAATTTTGTGATTGATTTAATTCTGTGATGATAATCATGATGCATAATTTAATGTTTATAGTTTAATCATAATGAATTGTATAAACATAATTTTATTTAATTACTGTATTTATTTGTATGTTTTATAGGGGTTTACTCAATAAATATTTTTATTGATTTCCAAAGAGTTTAATGGATTTATAAAGTATTGTGTTATTGGTTGTATACTTTTAAAATCTCTTTCAAAGTTTATGTTACTCGTTGTAGATTGTCAAAAGGTCTTCTAAAGTTTGTGTTACTCGTTGTAAACTTGAAAATTCAAAGACTTTGCATACTTACCTATTTTCAAAACTTTGAGTGACTTTTGTGTATATATTTTCCTTGATAAAAGTCTTGCAAAATATGTAAGATTTTGGAAGACTTCCAATTTTTTTATAAAGATGATTTTTACTCTCTTTTATTTTATTTCATGAATACACAATCTATAAAACTCGTATTATAGATGAGTATAAATTATATGATATGATTAAATATTTTTTTAATTTTAATTATTATGTACATATGTATAATAATAATTATTTTAATTTATTGTTACACTTTATTGTATTTTATTGAACAAAAAAAATAAGTTATATGTATAAAATAATAATAATTTATTTTAATTTAGTTGAAATTACTATAGTAAATAAGCTACAATAAATTTTGTATTTATGTCTATCATGCATATTTCCATATAAAAAATATTTTTACAACTCTTAAGGACTCTACAAATGTCTGCAAGACATTAGACAACTCTGCATAACTCCACAAAAATTTGTTAAACTCTATATAATTCTCGCAGAGTTATTAATTTTCATGACTCTTTTCAAATCATTAAAAATCTACAAATGTATTTATTGAGTAAACCCTTGTTAATGTTGTGAATTAATTATAATTTTATATGATTGTTTTTGAATTTATTTGGTAATTTATTGGATTTCTTAAAATTTACTTAATTTAGGAAATAATTTTCTTGAATATTGTCCAGAAAATATCTTATAGCTTAAAAGATATTTTCTCGGATTTTTTACCCGAATTTTTATAAAACTACCAAAATAAATTATAATGGTGGGGCCAGAATCAACCAGAAGTCCCGGTTTACCACAACGCTCGAAAAAACTCTATTTTTATATATAGAATATAGTACATTTGAAGGATTATTTTGTATGCAATTATCCATTAATATGAGTTTTCCTAGGTTCACTCAGTTGAAACTAGAAACCAATGATAGGTTTTTCAAAAACTACCAACCAAGTCTATGTGGTCAGACTTTGATACAACAACCAAAAAAAAAAACAGTAGTACTTGTGTAGAAAAGAATGATTGTTCAGTTTAAATTTGTGTCATTCAATTCTAACCGTGGTCACGTTCTATAGATGCTTATGTAAAAATAAAATGCTACTCTCCAACTTTTAGAACCTTGTCGTCTGACCTTCTACAAATGTGGAACAATTTTCGTCCGGTATACATACTTTGTTTCCCAATCTATTTACTTGGAATCCATTGGTATTTTTCGAATTACTTTCATATCAACCTTATTCATCTTCACCATAACTAGTTCAATTGACTCAAAATAACTAGATAGAGAGTTGTTCAATTGCTTAGATCTCATAGAAGTATATAAGACACAATCGAAGCAAAAACGATTTTGATTCACTCGAATAGATTCATGAATATTATAGCCACGGTTTGCAAAGATTGCATTCCTTAATTTATAAATGTCTTAGTTCACGAATAAACCATTTTTAGAAAGAAAAAAAACCACTTAAGTACGCATACCGATACGCATACTTAAGTACCCGGATTGAGCTTGTTTTTAGTTCACAAACTCCAGCAGAAATTCACGGGATGTGAACTTCCAGAAGTACATGTATGGGCACGCGGACTTAGTTCCGGACATCCTAACCAGTAAAGTACGCATACTTTGGTTCAAGGATTTTGGACTTACACAAGTATGAGTTCACATACAATGTTTATATCCATTCAAGGTTAGATAACTCTCATTTCAATCATTGAAACATTCTTAGAGGATGTTATATAGTGGTTATTCACACACTATTTTTCATCAAACCGATTTTCAAGAGATTGAAACAATCAACATGACTTTCGTCACGAGTAAAGATGAACTTGGCCAAAACGAAAGCTTACCAACACATATTTCGAGAAATAGATAAACGAGATAAACTCGGCTCGAAATAACAAATGTGTATAATCGAAGTCTATATAGAAATACGACTTTTGAGTCTTGTTATTAGGAGGGAAATAATGTATATGAGGAGGGAAGGATTTTGGCCAAATTATGGTCAACGTGCGGTCAAAATAAAATACAGTGAAAATAAATAATTAGTTTTGAAATACCCACCATACCCTTTAAAAATTTAACCGTTCTCGATGACTCAATCCTTGCTTCCCAGGAACCCATCGTATTAGAGTTCATATGTTCATCTAACTTCCCAGGAACCCATCGTATTAGTGTTCATCTGTTTGTCTAAAGAAAGAAGAAAAACCCTAACATCTTAACGATTAGAACAAACAGAAAAAAAAATAGGAAAAAAAAGACGTCCGTTAGCCAAAAAGAATTAATAAATGAAAAACCAAAACCTAGAATTTTATTGAATCATTGAATTGTAGCTACAATGTTTTTTCTACTGAGTTTCAACTTTCAAAATTTCAATTTGGTGCACGGTATCTCACAAATTAACTACCAAGGCTATCAAGCAGTGGCGGAACTACTCATAGACTTGGGCTGGCTTAAGCCAGCCCAAAGTCAAGAAAAATTTGATTTTTCACCTTGGTTTTGAATTTGGATAAAAATGATCAAGCCTAAACCATAAGCTTAAGCCACCCACACCATTCCAATTAAATTTCAAGCCACCCCTACCTATATTTTCCAGCTCCGCCACTGCTATCAAGATTACCACTCTCAATGTACAGGATCATGGAATCACTCATATATCAATGTGCGAGTAGTTTATAGCCTGAGTATACCCGGTAAAGGTTAAACATTAACAATTTTTATTGATTATATCAATTTTTGTTATGGAATTCCGCGCTTATACTTTTAACAACTGTTTTAAAAAATGCTGCATTTTCTCCATAAATACCCTTAGAAAGTGATGCAAAATGCAAACATGTTCTTCTTCTTCCCCTGTATTTTCTAGGAAACATCGGAACCTCATTAAAAATTGAACACCATTTTGGAAAAGATCAGCTCCTTAAGATTAAGATTAAACAAGAGAAATCGTCACTAAAATCCAAACGTTTGGGTCAAACGTTATGGACCGACATGGTTTGGGTCATCCCATATTGACGGACCGTGTTGATACTAAAAATACCTTTCAGCCCTCAGTGGTTAACTCAACCACACCCAAAAATGGGTATAGTAAAAATTCATCCCCGTTTTTCCGAATCCGCCCGAAATTCTTCCTCTTCTTTATATTTCGGAGTCCCTCTTTTCTTCTCCCTCTCACTCACTTAATCTTCTCTGGTGGAGGAAAATCACAGCAGAGATGGATGGCAGTCCTCTAGGTGAGCCAAAATAACTTTTCCTCTCTCACGTGGTTGATGTACCATAACGTTAAACCGGTATCCAAAGCTAGAACATCCATCATATATCAAAATAACGGAAAAACGGGTATCTTTTCTGATTATTCTCCAAGTCTCATCGCCATCACATTCAACTCTGTTCCCGGAACAAGATACAACCCATTCAAATCTTTCAAATGAAATACAGTTTCCGTTGTAGGCAACTCAGCCCAATAACCACCAAACTGGTTCCCATTCCCTGCTTATTGCACAACAAGGGGATGATGAGAAGAAATTATTGAAGAGGCTTTCAAAACAACTGGTCCATCTGATGGATGATCAAATGATTCCAACTCTTTAGACAAAGTCGCATGCATAATAGCTCGGACAACACCAGAAGCATATACATATGTCCACGCACATGGAAGACTATAAAAGTGATTAGTATCCATCAATATTTGATAGCTTGAAGGCTGATGCTTTTCCTGTTGTATTGACGATTTCGAAAAACTGGCTACCAACTGTCCACCTTATGAAGGAGCTAAACGAATCACATCTATCGAAATAACTACATGCAAAAGGAAAATAGTGAACACTCACTGGAAGAAAAGGGAACAAAAACAGTAACTATGTGATTAAACAAGGATACGAGACTTCACCATAGGGTGCTCTCATTGTTACTGCATCTTGAAGATATGTTCCTAGATTCGACAGCAAAGCTTCGCAGCATAACCATTGATGAAGGAACATAAACTTTAATGACCACCTACAGTTTCAAAAAGAAGATGATATCAAGAAATGCAAGTCTACAGATTGAACCAAGTTTAGTGACTAGCTTACCTCCATGGGAAACATCACCTGATTAAAATTGATAGACCATCACATAAACATCAACAAACAGTTTGATCTCATAACAATAATCTTGCATAAAAGAGCTGCAACCCATCATAAAAGAGATGCAATTTCTGTGTTTTTATCTAATCAAATGAATTTATCGTGACTAATTTCATATACACTTTGAACAAGTAACTTGCTCTTGAACCTTAGATAAATCAAAATTTTATGCAACCATGTAATTTACAGTATCCTGATTATGTGTAGTATCCTGAAAAATAAGATACCTATTGTAATTTAAGCAACCGTGTTAGAGACGTACCCAATTTATTTTATGAGACCGTTTTACAGAGGTATCCAACTTAATTTATGCGACCGTTTTACAGATTTCTGTTGGTTTCAACCCGAATAAAACAACCAACTAATTAAAATTCGAATCTGATTCCATTCAATTCCCTCACCTTCAACTATTATGAGGATATGAAGTATAACCCAATGAAATCTAAAGGAGAAGCAAGGGAAGTATAGTTTTAAACAGTACAAAGAGGGTTAGGGTTTCAACCACCACAAAATTGCAATTACAGCCGATCTCCTATCCTATCTGATATAAATGAAAATTAAATGGAGATAAGTACCTATACCCGATTTATTTGATGAATTCATATCGATCCGTCGATGAATCTCTGCAAAGTTACATAAGAGGAAGAAGATGGAGGGGAAACCAAACATAGAAACTAAACGAAAAATACTGGGAGGCAGAGAAGATGGGCGAATTGGGATTTGGGATATAACTCTCAAACTAAACTAGTAGCCTATCCATTTCCTTTCCGGGTCAATCGCACAAACCCGAATTGGCTTAACAATGGTTGATAACTAACTTAGGTTAAGGGGTACACTTGGAATTTTTTTTTACAAAACTTTAGAAACTGAAACAGACAGACTCGCTTGTCCGTCTCTATAGGTTAAATGTAAAGGTGGCTGTATCGGTTGGAAAGGCAAAACCTTCGGATTTCTGTGAGGAAAGCCCATTAAACAATGCCTCCAAAAATAGAAATCTATATCATCACATTTAATCATTCAAATCAAATAATTTATTTAGAAACTATAAATCTAACATCATAAAATCCAAAATAAAATTACTAATTGCAATAATGTTGTACGTCTTCACATTTAACCACACATACCAATTGATAAAAATTAAATCTACAAAATATGGGAGATTTTAAGGCTTTGAAGGTGGATGATTTCTTATCACCATTAATGGATAAATGGGTGAGAACCAGGAACAGATGAATCTCAACCCATAATGAAAAAAAACTCAAACCCATTGGAATCATCATCTCTCTGCCTCTATATTTCATTTCTTTTAGCTAATTCATAATCATAGAACCTAATGATACCGATCATTAAAAAAATAAAAAAATCAAATTTTGAGTATTATAGAATCAATGGATAGTGTGTTTGTTTCTTAACACATAGATAGTTGAACATGAACAAATATTTAATTTAGGGATTTACAGTGTGAATAAATTAGAGAAGAAGATAAAAAAGGAAAGAGGAAGATGAACAGGGAAATAGAGCGATGAGTAGAGAACTTCGTGATTATCAGTTGACTTTGTTCTTTGTTATTTAATAAAATGCAAGGGCATTAACGGAACTTAAGTAGATAAAATTAATTTATTACCGACTTAATAATTGATTTATTTTCCTTAAGCAAATTAAAGTTCATTATATCCCTGTTAATTTGTATACGGGTATATAAGTTAACATGACCCAAATATCAGAGTCCGATTTTGTGCACACTCTTTGGCTAATGTACACGTAACATTTTAATCTCCACCGTCGATTACATTTAGGGAATTATGTAACGAGGGTCATAATTCTAAACATGGAGGGTAATGGGCCCAACAACTAACTAAACAACCAATCAAAAGGATGTGTTAAATATACACTCTTTAGAGGAGTGTGCACAAAATTGAACTCCAAATATTAATTCTCCCGGACCGACAAGTCAAACGAGTGGAATCTCTGGGAGACATGTTTTTGGACATACCAAAAAATTACCGGGCATACTCAAGGTTCGGCTCACAACTTGTGAGCCGAACCTAGACAAAATGTATGCCCGATAATTTTTTATTTTGCCCAAAAATAACCCTTATATGTGGACCGTGGTCATTTAGGCACATTACCCTAGTCCAAAAGATGAGATCCATTAGAGGTAGGGGTGAGCATTTGACCCGTAATCCGTGGATTTAACCGGGACCAACGGTTCATTTGCGGATGGGTGTCCGGACCGTTCGTCAATGGATTGGATGCGGATGGAATTTTTGAAAACGGATAACGGATCGGGCCCGGATGCAACCTTGAAAATCCGTTGGACATCCATATCCGTTAAATTAAGGGTATTTATGTAGTTCTAGAAAATATTATGGATCATTTAGGAATTTTTAAGATATTTGCTTGGGGTGTTGTATATGACATTTTTTTATTTGTATACATATATAGGATATGTAGGTTTTATAAGGAGTCATTTGTGTTAGCTTTATTTTCTTTACTATAAATTTTAACCAAAACAAATCCATTGGATTATCCGCATCCAATCCGTGCATCCATTGGATGCAAATCCGTTGGATATGGATTGGATGCGGATGCTAAATTTGAAATCCGTAGTGCTATGGATTGGATGCGGATGAGGCGAAAACCGGTCCATACCGGCCCATGCTCACCCCTAATTAGAGGATCCTAAATTTATGGTAAAAAAACACGCAGTCCAACTTGCAACGGCAAATCATCGTTTTTGGCATCTAAAAGTATTTGTTTATTACTTGGGCAGTCCAACTTGCTATTACCCAGGCCGAAACCCTAATTCATTGCTATTACCCAGGCCGAAACCCTAATTCGTATCAAAGTTATTTGCCCTAAAAAATCACAATATACTATAAAAGCAAACTCATTCTCAAGCTTCTTTTCAGACAAACTCAAATCCTAGCAACTCTTCTACGTAGCCGCCACTAGTCATTCTTTTCTAGCTTAAGGTCGGTCGTCAGACCTCAAAGTAATTTCTGGTTTTACGTATTAAGAGATCTTCCG
Organism: Papaver bracteatum; assembly: GCA_023529315.1. NCBI lineage: Eukaryota > Viridiplantae > Streptophyta > Magnoliopsida > Ranunculales > Papaveraceae > Papaver > Papaver bracteatum. The sequence goes on from JAJJWX010000002.1 coordinate 35,897, forward strand.
CCACCATATTTGGGATGCTATATATATATATATATATATATTTCAGCATCTTGTAAGTCTAATGTCATGTAGAGGCAACACAGCTACGTGGTGAAAGCAGCTTATAGTTTCATTCACGTAGACTTGTTGCTCTGTCTAATCAATTTGCGGTAATGTTCAAAACGATCTGTAGTTGACGAGTTCTTTCAAATCGGATACATCTTTTTCTTTTCTTTAATTTTTGTGAATATTTTAGCGCTGTTTTTATTTCGTTTTTCTGTTTTTCTGAAAGTTTTGCGGAGGCTATGTTTTTATTTATTTATTTTTGACGTGCAAATGACTTCCATCCGCATGCGACAAACACTTGATGGGCATAGCGGCCATAGTTTTGCACAAACTAATGCGTAAAATAAGTATTTTACTTGTTCAGCTGGTACTTAACTATATGGATCATGTGAGATTTACCGATCACATGATCCTTTGTTAAGATTTTACCTGCATACATTCAAGCATGTTGTATTTTTCTTGTTGATCAAATGTCAAAGCAAAGTGCCGTTAGCATACTGTAGTTTTAACTTGGTCAAGAGATGCTTTTGTGTTGTTGGATTCTTGAATCCCACTGCCAAGGGCTTGTTGTCTATTGACAGGGACGGATCCGGAAATAAAATTAAGATGTTGGTTTAATAAGGGTTTAGATTTTAGAGACTTTTAGAGCAACTGCAGTCATACGACTATAGCCAAAGAGTAAAGACCAAAAAAATTTGAAAATTTTGGGTTTACTCCGTGTGCGACACTACGGGTGGGAAGACCAAATTTGGTCAGACGCAACTTATGATTGCGCCTGAATGGGGCGCAACTAATACTTGCGCCCAACTTATTAATATTTTTTTTGGGCGGAACTTATGAGTTCCGCCCCATTTCCATTTTTTTTATGGCGTAACTGTGAATCACGCCCCAAATTTTTGTTTTGTTTTTTTTTGGATCGGGCGTAACTTGAACTTGCGTCCCATCAAGCGTATCTGGAATCTACGCCCGACTAAAGATTAGACTAAAGACCAAATTTGGTCTGGTATTTGGTCTTTGGTCTTTGGTTTGATCTTTAGTCGCTCGATAGTGTCTGCTTTTTCGATAGTATTTGGTCTTTAGTCCCATGACTGTGGTTGCTCTTAACCGTAAAGAACAAACTTGAATGCCATTAAGTTCTCTTTCAACTCTTCCACTAGTGATGTCAGTGGCGGTGGCATAAGAAACTTGATTCCGCAAATATCAACATTAGCATATGCCATATCGATATCGTATTATGGAGTATTGTCTATTTACTCTTTGGGCTATAACACAAAAAATTGGACAAATTTTGTATGCTAAAAAATTTCTTCAACCAATTAACGGACGGGAAAAAGCCTCACTAGGCACGTCCCTGCTTCTTGAGGGCTTAAGCTACCATTTGGTGATCTGGTGATCACTGGGCTACCATTTGGTGATCACTGGGGAGACAATGCAACATTTGGTGATCACTAAATCTCAAAATACAACGTGTCTAAACTATCACCAATAAAAACAAAATTAAGAATTTTTTGGATGTGAAATAGTTTTATTGCCTTATTGGTGATTACTAAATCTGAAAATGCTTGCATCAAAAAAAAAAAAAAAATCTGAAAATGCAACGTATGTGCCGGTAAAAAAAACATTATAAATTAAGTTGCATTAAGAACGGGCCCTACCTCAGCTGGTCATCCCCGTTTCCCGAAGTTTCATGCGATCCAGGAGATCCCAGGTTCAAGTCCCCAATGGCGTAATATTGCAGGAATTAACATGGAAGGTAGTGTTAGTTTGCCCCCCTTGTGACACAATCTCGCCCCCCTCCCACTTCGGCTCCCTTTGGCAAGGTTACCCATGAGGCTCGCTGGTAGGCTAGCACAACAACCTGTTCAATTAATGTAGTAGTATGTCGTTGGAGCCTAACTTGTTAGGCTTCCAACTAGTTTCATGTAATAATATTAAATAATAATAATAAAAAATAATAATAATAAACTTTGAAATTATTAAATTATAATATGAAAACTACTTTGAAATTATTAAATTATAATATGAAAACTCCGCGGTAGTATCTTAGACTAAATTTAATTGGTGCCCCAAAAGCAAATGATAAAAGGCTTTGGAGACTTGATTTCCGTCTTTGTGATGGTTTCTGAGTCAAAACTGTTGACCTTTGAGTTTAATGCAGACAGTGTAACAGTTTCATTCTTACCTAGACCAACTTTCCTAAAAACTCATCATAACAACTCACTGTGAATCTAAGGTCTTTTTTTTTTTTAACACAGAAAAGGGCAAATTCAATAAAAACTACATGTAGCAGTTCATGGAGAACATGAAGCCACTGTAGAAAAACGTACAAAAAGCAAGGATACTGCTTAACAAAACCAAAACAAGAAGAAGAAGAAACTAAATTACATGATTACATGATTACAGCATGCCAATTATGAAGAATCATATCTAATGAGTAGTTCATAAACACTCCTTCATTTGATAGCCAATTGAAGAGCAAAATCTTAGTATCCTCAATCAACCTCTCTACAGAATGGTATACTCCTTGATAGTATCTTCTGTTTCTTTCGAGCCATATAGTCCACCAAATAGCAAAAGGGATAAGTTCCCAGATTTTCCACTTTTTAGCCCTCTTCTTCCTCTTCTGCTTCCACTCCCAAAGAGTACTTTTAACACAATCATTAAACACCCACTGAAGATTGTAGCAATCCAAAAAGAACCGCCAAATTTTCCTTGTAGTATCACAGTGAAGGAAGATATGGTCATTTGATTCTGCATCCTTCTTACAGAGCAAACAACCATTCACAATGATTGTATTCCTCAGCTTATCCATAGTAGGAGCAGTCTTAATTATAACAAAGAGTCCAAATGAAGAAGGACACTTTCATAGGAATCTTATCATTCCAAACTATTTTGTAAGGAAAATGAATCTCTTGAGAATTATCTAAGGAAGAGTAACAACCTGAGACAGAAAAAGACTCACCAGTTTTCCACATTCTGTTATCCTCTTCAATAGTTAAACAGTTTGGCTCTGGAGTGTAATTCAACATCTGAACAAGTTCAGTCAACTCAGCATCATACAGATCTCTTGAGAAGTTTAGATTCCATGACTTTATACCATTGTGGGTAAACACTATCTAAGATATAGTGCAATCTTTTGTTCTTGAGATTCTGTAAATATTAGGAAAAAGATCCCTTAATTCCACTCCATTGCACCATCTATCTTTCCAGAAAAGACACCTGTTACCACTGCTAACCTGAGTGACAGAGTTAGAAATGACAAATTCATTGCATTTTAAGATCCCTGCCCATAAGCTTTTGTTAACTGGTCTACTAGTAGAGTTAGGGAACAAAGCCATGGGATTAACATAAAATTTCGGGTTCACCACCTTCCTCCACATAGCATCTTTCTCATTGCCATATCTCCATAACCACTTAGCATGAAGTGCTTTGTTTATAATACTCAGTTTCTTGATTCCCACACCTCCATTCTTCTTTGAAGTATTAACCATATTCCAACCAACCCAACCTTTTTTCTTAGCTGTGTTAGAGCCACCCCATATGAAGTGTCTCATACTCCTTTCCATTTCCTTTTCAATAGATTTTGGTAACTGGAACAGAGACAGGTAATAAATTGGAAGACTTGATAGCACAATGTTTACCAAGATGATTCTACCCCCCTTAGAAATATACTTTCTTTGCCAGCCACTTAATCTTTTTTGAAACTTTTGAAGAATTACCTCCCACACAGAAGTAGCCTTTGATTTGCTGCCCAATGGGATTCCCAGATAGTTAATAGGGAAACTATCACAAGAACAACAAAAAAAAGCTGCACAATTTGCTGCATTTAGAGCCTCCCTTACAGGAACTACCGCACTTTTCTGAAAGTTAACTCTAAGACCAGAAATTAGCTCAAAAGCAATTAAGATATTTTTCAGATTTGATATTTGGTCAGTATTGTCATTAATGAAAACTATAAGATCATCAGAAAATTGCAGGTGATTAATCACAATACCATCTGAAGTTGGACTGAAACCAGACATTAAGTTCATAGAGGCCACTTTTTTGATCATAACAAAAAGAATTTCAGCAACCATAATGAATAAAAATGGGGAAATAGGGTCACCTTGTCTGACTCCCTTGACACTTATAAATAAACTAGAATCCTGCCCATTCATAGCCAAAGAGAATCTCATTGAAGATAAGCACCAATTGATCCAGTTTCTCCACACATTTCCAAAGCCAAATTTTTTCATAGTGACATCCAAACAACTCCAATTGAGATTATCAAAAGCTTTTTCTAGATCAACCTTTACTACCAGCCCTGGAATTTTAGATCTTTCTCTTGAATCAATGAGCTCTGCTGCTATTAGAATGCCATCAGTTATTTTCCTACCATCCACAAAAGCTTCCTGAAAATCTGTGATCAAAGAAGGAAGAACCAATTTAAGTCTATTGGCTAGTAACTTAGAAATAATCTTGTAAATACCACCAATAAGGCTTATTGGTCTGAATTGGTTCATATAAATAGCCCCATCGCATTTTGGTATAAGAATAATGTTGGTGCAGTTTAACCTCCAGTCCAAGAACCCAAACTTCTCAAATTCCTTGATTACCTTCATTAAATCCAAATTGATGATATCCCAAACTGCTTTGAAAAAATCCATTGTGTAGCCGTCCGGACCCGGTGATTTGTTGGAGCCGAAATTCCATATGACAGATTTCACCTCATCTTCATTAAAAGGCTTTTCCAGCATTATATTCTGCTGCACTGATAAGGCTGGCAGTTCCAAATCATCCAAATTCGGCCTGTAATGAATATGATCTTCAAATAACTTCTCATAGTAGTTTTTTGCTTCATCATTTATCTTATCTTTGTCATAAGACAAAATACCATCTATAACAAGAGAATTAATGACATTAGACTTCTGTTTATAAGAAGCATTCTTGTGGAAATTTTTTGAGTTTCTTTCCCCATCATTCAACCATTGTCCCTTAGCTCTCGCATGCCATTTCCTAGCAAGATTTAGCGATGCAGACTTGTGTTTAATTCTTGAAACTTCCCTATCAATATAATCTTCCTCAGATAAAATATTCATTTCCTCCAGAGAGTCATAAACATCAATAAGATTCTCAAGCCTGTCAACTTCTGCTTGAATCGACCCAAAAGTTTCTCTCCCCCATTTCTTAATAAAAAATTTGATACCATGCAGTTTTTTTACGAACACAAAGCTTGGTTTACCCGTGAAAATTAGAGCGTTCCACCAACATTTCATATTATCAAGAAAATGCGGGTGAGCCAGGTAGTAATTGTCAAATTTTAAAGAAGGTTTAGAAGTATTACCTGCATTGTAGTTAAACATAATGGGCGCGTGATCTGAAATAGGTCTCTTCAATCTGTATTGAACTAGGTTAGGACAGTGTTCTTCCCAATCAGAAGAGCAAACAAATCTGTCGAGCCTACTCAGAAGCGGTGTGCTTTGAGAGTTTGTCCAAGTGAATTTTCCTCCAGCCATTTGCAAATCCATTAAATCACACGAATTTAGAAAACGTCTAAAGTGCCTTCTGTTAACCAAAAAACCACCACTTCTATTTCTTTCAGATTGAAAGAGAATTGCATTCCAGTCACCTCCCATTAACCAAGGACCTTCATCCCATAAAAAACGAATGTCTCTCAGCTCCTGCCAGAATTGATCATAGTCTTTATGGTCAGTTGCTCCGTACACAGACGTAAACATCCACCTGAAATCATAATTTAGATTTCGAAACTTCAAAGTGATTGAAAAAGCTCCCAAAAGAGAATCTTCTACCTAAACCATACTTGTATTCCACATAACAATAATTCCCCATGATCTTCCAATAGACGGTAAATGAATGAAATCACACGAATTGTTACCCCATAAACTTCTTATGAAAGAATCATCAACCACTTATTTCTTTGATTCCTGAATCTAAGGTCTTTCAAATTTTAAATTATATAAAATTTAATAGGACAGGACAGTCTCGGAACGGGATAGGAGGGAATAGGACAGGACAGCCTCAGAATGGGATAGGACCGGACGAGTTGGGCCTCGCATAAAATTTCTTTCACAGATTCCCTTTCTTATGGGAAAGCAAATAGACGCTCTTTCACAAGCGAACACATGGGGTCTGGGAAAGCAAACGCAGATCTTGACGGGATTCGTGTGTACAGTAAACTACGTTATAATCAATCATCATATGTAGATTTAGCAGCTATTACAACAAAAAAAAAATACTACATTATTCAATACAATCAACCCATAACAAAAAAATATAGCACAAGATGATTGCAAAAAAAAATTAAAATCAGCAGATTTCTATTAGATTAAAATTCTACTAGATTAAAATCAGTACAGGACAAATTTTCGTTCCCCCAATTAAATTAAATTAATATCAATATCAAACAAATCAGAATTCTCCTCCATTAAATCAAATCAAATCAAATCAAATCAAATCAAAAGGAATAAGAATACTTATCTTAAAGATTGATTCTACAATTTCCTTGATGTAAATCCAAACATCAATTTTTGATTCCATAATATCCTTGATGTAAATTCAAACCCAACTTTTGATTCAAACAACTTGCGTTTATCATCAATTTAGAAAAAAAATATCAAATCGCTCAGCGTTATAGCACCGGGCATGATAACGTTTTGTAGTGGTAATAAGAAAAGAGATAAAAGGGATGCTAATGAAAGTGCAATCCAAAAGTTGTTGATTACGAAGGAACAATAATCTCTTCTCCAACGAAAGTAATCAGAGGGAGATATGGTAGATTATTTTCTAGGCTATTACCGATATTCAGTTTCGAAAAGTACATGACTAAAGAAACTGTGTGGAACAACTCTGAAAGTAATCAGGGGGAGATGCCGACATCAGGTGGAGGATCCAAGGATATGATGTCGACATATTTTACTTCGAAATTGAAAATGTGTTGTACTATTTTTCCCTTCGATCGAGAATAATTTTTCCCAAAGGGTTTTTCACTCGACAAGGTTTTTAGAAAGACAACACTAAAAACATCAAGTATGTTGAATGTTGAAGACATAAAGATCGTGTTGATATTACTGAAAATATCTGAATCAAAGAAATGAAACGCGATAGTCGGTTAAGCAACGTAACTTCCAGAATCAACAACAAGGTCTTATAAACATTCAAGTCACCAAAGTAATGTGTGATAAACTTCTTTTGACTACGTTAGACTAATGAAAATTGTCTGACATCAGGGGGAGCATCTAATAGTGTGTTGAACTATTTTCCTTCACCGAGGTTGCTTTTTTCCTACATGGTTTTGTTACTCGGCAAGGTTTTTAATGAGATAACAACAAACACCGGGAATGTAATTTCCCAGCTAAGGCTATTGTCTTTCCCATGAGGATTTTCTGCCTTAGGAGTTGTGAAGCAACTAGTCAACTTCAACGGAGCAAAGTGATCATCTGCAACTGATCATATTTACTTGCATCTGTCACGTTGTACTCTTTTACCTTCGTCAAGGTTTTGTCCCACTGGGTTTTCCTTGTCAAGGTTTTAATGAGGCAACATATTCGAGTCTAACTATGTTCTACATTTGCATAATATTGTACTATTTTTCTTTAGTTCAAGTTTTGTCCCTTTGAGTTTCCCCGACGAAGTTTTAACGAGGCAATTAACCTAGACTCGTCGATCTTTGATGATCGCATTGCATGTGATGAACTACATGTAAAGTACTAGACAACATGTGAAGTACTACATGTGAAAAGTTGTACCAAGGTTTTATCCCATTGGATTTTTCCTTGTCAAAGTTTTAATGAGGCAATTGATTCCGGAACAAGTCATCAAGGAGAGCAACATTTGAATAACTATATTCAAAGCACTATATGTGAAGCACTGTGTATAAATTTTTGTTATTGAACCGCACAAGGGGGAGTGTTATAGGGCATGTGGCCTATGGATGTGCGGTCCATTAGAATACTAGGGTTTCCCTTCCCTTGTATAAATAGAAAGCTATACATATGTAATAGGGTTCCCTCTCTGGCTAATAGAAATGTTCTTCCCTTTTATCTCTTTTCTTATTACCACTACAAAAAAAACTACTTTTAGACCGTAGTACCTGTAGTTGTTAGCTTAGATTCCTAAAGCCCAGCATTTCCAGCACACTGCTATCAACTTTTGTTCTTAATGATCTTTTTTGTGTTTGTTTTCAGTCTTGTTCACAATACTCAGACTTTAATTGATCTGGATACGAGTACATGCGAGTACCTAGGAGCTCCAAATTGCAATTATACCTAAAATGTACCAAATTGATGCATTTGCTTGTAATATTAGTAACAGATATCTTAGTCATTTGGGCACATCATATAAATCTTTGTTGATTGCACGAGTGAAACTTCTATATAAAGGAACAAGAGCCAAATGGTGTTAAATAGCTTCGATTTTCTTGAATTTCCCATCGAGTCTTATCTATCAAAGCAAATTCATGGTATTCTCGAAGATGCTGGGGGATATTGAAATGGAAAAGTATCTAAAAATGTATTGATAATCGGAAATCTGAGTGAGTTATGGGATGAAATGGTGGAGTTCCAAATTTTTTTACAGGGGGTTAGTCAATTGGCACTAGTAGAGACATTGAGAGACTTTTTATGCAAGAGATTTTGGGTGACTCTCCGTGAGTTTAGAGATTTTGGGAGACTCTCTAAATGATTTTCAAGGAATTATGGTGATTCACAGAGATAACAAAACTCTAGGGATTGAATATCGCACCCATATAATCTACGCGAAGTGATGATGCAATAAGGGAGCAAGCTGAACTCGCACACCGAGTGTCTCGTATGATGTAGTCAGTGACGTCACAAAGTCACAAGTAAAATGTGAAAGTTATGCGAAGTTCAGGAGCCCGTGCGAGAAGATCCGATATAAGCATGCGAGGACATCGCGCGTCAGATCCGATGATAGTGGCTTTATTAGCTGTCCTCCACTATGTAAAATTCCTATATAAAGGACCATCCACTATTGTATGAGAGAGAGATCTTTTGTGAAAGTAGAGATAGAAATTTAAGAGAGAGAAAGTAATTCCTTCATCAAGTCAGGGCTTCATCTCATTTCTTTGTACTGATTTCTTAATCTTAATAAAATCTTTTATGTGTTCTGTATCGTGATTTCATAATCTAGTCAAGTAGTTATTAAAGGGTGTGGTAGTAGAAAATCTGCTACTACATTTTGGCACTAGAAACAGGGATTGAACCTGTGTCTAAAAGGTTTTTGATAAATTTTTAATACTCTTTAAGAAAAATTGTTTTCAAGGAAAGGTAGTGGTTGCTCTAGCTAAGTTTCACCAGTATCCATCTTTGGTTTTGTCCCGAAACCTGAAATCATCAATTTAGAAAGGGGATTCTATTAATATAAATCTACAAGGAAAATGCTATTTCAAGAACAGAAAATGGCAAGACGAGCATCTGGAGGAGAAAATGAAGCACCAATCAGGAGAAGTGGGAGAATCGCAGGAAGAAGAAGGAGTGAAATTGCAGAATCTTCACGTACGGTATCGAGGAACAACCGTCCCCAGCAAACTCGATATCGGATTCAACCTGTAACAGAGGAGAACGATAACATAAATTATGATAATGTTAGCGTCCATACCACAGATACAGACACTGTAGAGGAAAATGAAGAAAGAACACATGAAGAAGGAGTAGTCGAAGAAACTGAGGAGAACATGACAATTGAAGAACTTAGACAAAGATGGGCAGACGAAAGGAGGAGGCAAGACGAAATGCGTGCGAACTTGACACGCTAAAACAGTGAATTAAGAGAATAGAACCACAGACTGCAGGAACAAAGATCAGAAACTAGATTTAGAACTACGCGAACGAGCTCAAGATCAAGGACAAGCAGAAGTACCTCCAGGCGAAGTAGATTTGATCATACAGAGGGAGAACAGAGACAACTTTTAAATAACAGTTTGTCTAATAATATTTAGGTGGGCGACAACATGCAGGAGGAGCGCGAACACAATAAAGAAGAAGATCGATATGTACAAATGGGAGAAAATGAACTCAGGCGAGGACGTCGCAGAGAAGACAGGCGGGAGTGAAATGAAGAATATAACAACATTCAAGCCGACTCGGAGCAAGAAGATGATCCAGAACAAGGAAGGATGATACTCCATGGAAGAGAAATGCTGAGACAACAAAACGAAAAAGACATAGCTGCACAGGAACGCACGAGAAATGAAAGGGAAAGACGAAGAGACGAGGAAGAACGACGAGAACTAAAAGAAGCAATATGACAAAGCATACACGAAAACAGATTGAGACAAGCCCGGATGAAAAGACCTAGGAAACAATATGAAGATATATTCCCAAAAAATGAAATACTAAGAGAAATAGCAGAGTTGAGAGAATTGGTAACGAAAGGGAAAGATGGAGGAAGAAGACAGTTAGAACAAACAATAGAAGAAGCATGAAGAACGCCATTCATACGGTAGATACAACTAGTAATGATACCAAGAAAGTGCACACTACCCATATTTCCTAACTAGTGTCTTTGATGGATCGACATGCACAATCCAGCACATAAAAAAAAGTTTAACGTTGTTACAATATGAAGATAACGACGCAGTGTTATGAAAATATTTTCCATACAACCTCGCAGGAGAAGCCTTAAAATGGTTCGATGGATTGCCAGTAGGTTCAATAAAATCGTTTGAGCACTTGCAGAGTTTATTCTTGGGATAATACATCAACATCAGTATGCAAAAACCAGGAATTGAGAAAGCATTCAGCATGAGAAGGAAAATAAATGAAAGCCTACGGGATATAACCAATAGATGGAGGATAATGAGTAGCGAAATGGTAGGGAAAGTGGATGAAAGAAATCTAATCTTGTCATTTATCAATGCATTGTTCCCAACCGACTTGTTGTTCACACATATATTCAGGCTGAAAGACAGAATGACGATGGCAGAATTGCGCGAGTAACAGGAAGAGTATATTGCTCTTGAGGAAAATTAAAGATATATGGAGTCTTATCCTGTTGCAGTCCCGAGCGAGAAGATAGGAAATGCAAGTCTATTTCCAAGAATGGCAAATACTGTTGCCAGCACTTCACATGGAATTAAAGAAAAGTTAATCATAGAAGATCAGCAAAGGCAAGTAGCTATGAGTAGCAGAGACCAAGAGATGTATGAGCAATAATACAAAGAGAGGCAATATAACAATCGTGGAGGAAACAACAAAGTCGCAGGGTTTGACAACAATGGAGACGGATATGGAGGAAAAAAAAGATATTATAATCAAAGTCAGAACTACAAGATTCATGAAGAGATCAGGATGCCGCCTCTTAACACACCGGTTGAAATTTTTTGGGAATTAAGCTGTCATACTGATGGAGGAGATAACTCCAACACCTAATTTGGGACAGGAGCCACCATCGGGTATAATGACTAAAGAGTTTTGTGCTTACCATAGGTTCCATGGCCATACAACAAATAACTGCAAGAACGTACAGCAAATCATATTAAGAATGATTGGACAAGGAAAGCTTAACCACTTCCTAGCTAACCAACTTCCACCACCACCAACAACGCAAACAATAACAGGGGAAAAGTCAATAGGGGTGGACAAGGGAAAAAACACCTTTCTAATAGAAGTAGGAGCGAATGCCAAGAACTTACACTGTAATTCGATAATACACGCATTCAAAAGTATATAAGATTTTCATGATAATGTGTTGAGCCACGTATATGCAAGGGATGCTTAGGGGAAAGAGGTAATGAATCTAGCAAAGATACCAAAGCTAGCGGAATGGCAGAAGCATCCAATCACATTCAGTGCAGAAGAAATAGCGGGAGGAGGCGAACTTCACGAGAATCCCCTGGTGGTTAAGTTAGAAATAACACCTAAGGAAAGGCCGGATAAGAAAGAAGGAGAAGAATATGACACCTGGGCGATAAACATAATACTAATTGACTTTGGGAGCTCCGTCGACATTTTGTTATATCACACTTATAAGACTATGGGAGGAAAATATGAAGACTTAATTCCTTCGACTTATAAAATATATGGGTTTAATGGATCAGCGAATAAACCAAAGGGAGAAATTACTATGCGAATTCCTTTAAAGACTCTCCACGGAGGTGACCTTTTGGTTTGTGGACGTTGAATCTCCGTACAATGCATTAATTGGAAGGCCATGGTTACACATCATCTTGGGTGTAGCTTCTACATATCATTACTGTATTAATTTCCTTTTACCACAAGTCATAGGAATCATCAGAGGAGATGCTAATGAAGCGAAAACATGTAGCGAAATTGATGTTGAGAAGAGTGCGAAGTAGAGGAAGAAGAAAAAATAGGGTGATATTTCAGATAAGTTATTATAGACTATTAGTAGGATATTCCAGTGTGTGCGAATAAAGAAGAGAAAGAAAAACAACATTGTACAAGCAAAGATAGTTAATGGAAAGATTTTATTTCTTCTAACAACATGAATTCCTGAAGAGAGAGGCAATGATAAGACCTCACGAATAAGACCTCACTAGGGGGCAACAAAATTTAAAACCTCTAACTAGGGAGGCTAGGCATCCAATTGTGGCGTGCATCCTAGTTCGTACATGTGCAAGAGGCAATATAAATAAGCCCTATTGCACATCATAATTGGGGAAAACATAGTAACGCATGGCTCGGGCGAAAGCCATACCATCCCTGGAACCTGAGTCATGGATATATGGGCGAAATGAAAGCCTATCCGGTAGAAACTCCTTAGTTGAAAGACTAAGGTACTAATTTCTCTATCATGGAGTGTAGAAACTCTATCAGGGCGTCGCGGTACACGGTTGAGCCAAGGGTGTCGGAGTCGTCTGGAGGGTACCTCGTCGCTCTTGGAAAGTCCTAGATATGATACACTCGGTCCTCAAGATACCCCACTTAGGGTGCGGTCTTTTAACCATGAGCCATATCGGCGAAGGAATAAAAGGTCGCGAAAAGAACTGATTGTTGCATCACTGGATGGGAAGAGACCACCCCAACCCGGTAGGGGTACGCTTCCTTAAAAGGGAAATCAGGGGGAGATAAGGACGGCACCCTCCATTAGGGAGCTAAATTGTGTCAAAATACGACAATATCATGGGTCTATAACTCAAACAAAAGTATAGACCTATCGTATTGGCGCATAAAAAAATCCTGCAGAGGCAATAATACGAATGATGATAAGGCGAGATCAAAGGGTTAATACGCGAAAATATAAAGATCTCCTGCGGTTTCGTCGCATGACCAAAATAATAACCTTGGGGAAAGAATAAGTCTTATCAACAGGGGAGACTGATTAAGACCTCTACTTAGGGGGCTCAATAAGACCTCATGAATAAACACAAGAGACCGTGCTAATGTTATTATTGAAGGATGAAGCAAAAGCAGAGGCAACCATATGATCTTGGTAAACGCGACTTTGAGTTACATATTGTTAATAAAATATGTAACTCAAAGAATGTCATATTGGTAAGCAAAAGCAGAGGCCGAAAAATCTTTTGCGAAATTCGGCATTAACTACCAATGAAAGAATGTCATAAAAATTTATTTGCGTTATTTTTTTATATGGAAATTATTGGATTTTTAGAAAGATTTTTCTTTTCCGTTTTCTTTTTCTCTAAAGATTTTTGTAGATATTTTTGCATCTGCTATATATGGCATTGTATTTGCGGCTAATCCGAAGGTCTGGATTTTATTAAAATTATGTAAACGTGGTGTAAAAAAATCCCAACCCTACCGACCAATATGGAGCATTAGATCGTATCATCCCTATTAAAAATTAACGGACACGAAATGTTGGGGGTATAACTTTTTAACCAATCATAAGTGAGGGTTTCGTTGACCGGCCTCGACGTGGAGTGAGAAATAGCGTGGGTTTATTAGGTTGTTGATAAATAAAATCCATTTTAGTATTGCAAGAATTAACATGGAAGGTAGTATTAGTTTGTCCCCCTTATGACACAATCTTAACCCTCATCCGCTTCGGCTCCCTTGGCTAGGTTATACATGTGGCTCGCTGATAGGTTAGCACATCAACTTGTTCAATTAATATATATAGTAGAGTGGAAAAAAGAAAAAAGAAAAAGAAAAACACTTGATGGGTTCGCTGATAGGTTATCCGCTTAGGCTTCCAATTAGTTATTTAATACTTTTTATTTTTTTAATATTAAATATTAAAAAAGAAAAAGAAGAGTGGACTGTAGTGATTTGGGCACATTACCCTAGTCCAAAAGATAAGATCCATTCAGAAGTAAATGATCTTAATTAAGTTTCTGGTAAAAAAATCGCAGTCCGACTCCAACTTGCACCGGTAAGAAAAAAAAGGAGTGGACCGTGTCACCGTAGTCATTCGGCATCTATAAGTATATTTGTTTATTACTTGGGCAGTCCAACTCCAAGTTGCTATTACCCAGGCCGAAACCTTGATTCGTATCAAAGTTATTAGTCCCCAGGCCGAAACCCTAATTCGTATCAAAGTTATTTTCCCTAAAAAATCACATATACTATAAAAGCAGACTCGTTCTCTTGTTATTTTTTTCAGACAAACTCAAATCGCAGCAACTTTTCTACACAGCCACCACTAGTCATTCTTTTCTAGTCTAAGTTTGGTCGTCAGACCTCAAAGTAGTTTCTGGTGAAGAGATCTTCCACGGTTCCACCACCATGTTTGGGCTAATTGATTCACGTAGACTTATTGCTCTATCTAATCAATTTGCGATATGTTCAAAACGATCAGTAATTGACGAGTTCTTTCAAATCGGATACATCTTTTTCTTTTCTTTAATTTTTGTTTTGAATATTTTAGCGCTGTTTTATTTCGTTTTTCTGTTTTTGTTAAAGTTTTATGGAGGCTATTTATTTATTTTTGACGTGCAAATGACTTCCATCCGCATGCGACAAACACTTGATGGGCATAGCGGCCATAGTTTTGCACAAACTAATGCGTAAAATAAGTATTTTACTTGTTCAGCTGGTACTTAACTATATGGATCATGTGAGATTTACCGATCACATGATCCTTTGTTAAGATTTTACCTGCATACATTCAAGCATGTTGTAGTTTTCTTGTTGATCAAATGTCAAAGCAAAGTGCCGTTAGCATACTGTAGTTTTAACTTGGTCATGAGATGCTTTTGTGTTGTTGGATTCTTGAATCCCACTGCCAAGGGCTTGTTGACAGGGACGGATCCGGAAATAAAATTAAGATGTTGGTCTATCTAAAATGATTCTTCAAAATCAAATCAGATCAAATAAGAGTTAAGATTTTAGAGTCTTTTAACAGTAAAGAACAAACTTGAATGCCATTGAGTTCTCTTTCAACTCTTCCACTAGTGACGTCAGTGGCGGTGGCGGCATGGGAAACTTGATTCCGCAAATATCAACATTAGCATATCGATATCGTATTATGGGCTATTGTCTATTTACTCTTTGGGCTAACACCAAAAATTGGACAAATTTGGTATGCTAAAAACTTTCCTCAACCGATTAACGGACCGGTAAAAGCCTCACTAGGCACGTCCCTGCTTCTTCAGGGCTTAAGTTGCCATCACTGGGTAGATTTTGTATTGATCGCCATTACAGTCCATTTTTATTTTGTGGATTTTATGCCTTTCATGTGAGACTTTTTCTCGAAATGTTTCTTCATTTCCCAATTTTAGGGAGTTCAGTTTTTATGGTGTTTAAATACACTGTCTATTTTTAACAACCAATCCAAAATTTGAAGCACCAAAGCCCCGAGTAATAATAAAACTCTTTTGGGATTAAAAGATTCAACATGAAAGCTTTGAGATTTTTTAGAAGTGAAATAGTTTTGTTGGTGATCACTAAATCTCAAAATACAATGTGGTCTAAACTATTACCAATAAAAACAAACTTAAGATTTTTTTGGAAGTGAAATAGTTTTATTGGTGATTACTAAATCTGAAAATAGAACATGTGTGTCTAAAATGTCATCCATAAAAAAACATTACTCCTCTGTCCTAAAGTATTAGTAGTTCGTTTTGACTAAGTCAAGATATTAAGCAGACCGGAGTAGTATACAAAACTACCCCTATTAAATGCTATGTTATTACCAAAATTAAAAAGAGTATGGATTATGGAGTATGTAATAAGATAGTTAATTGGCCAGGCAAAGTTTTTGTTGCCATTAAAGTTGATGTGAAAATTGGTTGTTACTATGATACACATACACATTATATTGTATATACCAACACCTATAACCAGGTGCATTTCCAACTCTTTTATTTATGATGAGAACTAGAGTTACATTTTAGCTGATCCCATGTTCAATTGATACCTATACTTTGGTTTCATTACTGGTTTCATTACATTTCATTCCAACTCTTTCATTACTCATGATATATATGTCCCTTTTCACATGCTTTATATGAGTCGGTGCGTTTAACCCTCATTACTTTGGGGTTTTTTCCATTTTCATTTTTGCGATATTTAACTTAATTTGAGAAATTTCTTTATCTCATTAGGCCAAGAGAATCTCACTACACATGTCAACCAATTACTTTAGGTTGAATATATTACTAATTTTTTTTTTTTATTCTCTTGTTGTCATACTTCAACATATACCGGTTCGTTAGTATTATGGATGAAGCAGAGAATGAAAATTTTCCGACTCAAATAAAAAAAATTGGGAGTTCTACCACAAAAAAATTGGAATACATGTGATTTTATTTGAACATATGTTTTGAAAATTCCACGGAACCTTCAAATTTTTTGGAAAAAGTATCCAATAATGGTGTTCAAGTACTTATAAGCCCCAAATGAATACATTGGAATTGAGTTGGTACAACCAATTAAATAAAATACACCATTCAACTATATCCAATATCATATTCAAGAGAACAAATAGCATTAAGACCAAAATTCTTAATGATGAAGATCAATAAAAATAATTTAAATTGACCGTTTATATGCTGTAGACTTATTTTAAGACAAAAAAATGTTCCAAAAACAAATAAATAAGCCCAATAGATGTTCCATTAGTTACATACCTCAAGTTTTGGTTCCCACCGTACATATACAGGACCGGAACACCTTTCATCGCGCACAACCAGATAATCAAGACCACGCCGGGACAGAACAGATACTGGAATAGACTCGACTCTGCTGGATCGGCTTGACTCGGCTCGGATGGATCAGCTCGACTCGGCTGGGCCAGAACAGATGGACCCGGAACAGGTTTGGGCAGCTGACGGATCCAGGTTTGGAGAAGCTGACGGGTCCGGGTTTGGATCTGTTTATGGGTCCGGGTTTGGAGAAACTTTTTCCCTTCCCATCTTTCCCCACGGCCGAGATCTCCCGGAGAACAGAAGACGAACATATATTCTTCTTATCTAAACTCGCCTAAATTCCCTTCCTCCTCTAGTTATGATCCACTCCATTTCCCAGATCAGCAGAAGATTGATAAAAAAATTAGAATCCGACCACACCGAAGCTTCAAGTAGAGGGTTAATTCGCTACCATTTTAAGTACGAAAAAAGAGAGAAAAACCAAAAAAATATGAGAAGGGATAAGTAGTCGACAACGAGGAAGAAGTTTGTGGATTCATGGTGTATCTGCTTATTTTAAATTTCCATTGATTCTAGTTTCTCCATTAAAATTAATCACCGATCTGGGAGAAGGAAAAACCTAACGTTCCAATCTCAAACCGGACAATTTCTTTCCCAATTATAATTATTATTTTATTTTTTTTTTTAAATTCAGAATTATATTTGATATATGCTAAAATCAAAATCAAGGATAAGAAAAAAAAATATATAGGAAAAGGCAGATCCAACTTATCTTTGATTCCAGCGATTTTCTTGATGTAAATACAAACCCATTTTTTGATTCAAACAACTTGTGTTTATCATCATCCATTTAGGAGAAAAAAAAATAAAATAAAAATCAATAGCTCTGCGGTATAGCATCGGGCATGATAACGTGTAGCAGTAAATCATATAGAGAAGAAGACAAAGAGGCAGAGAAGGAGAGAGTTTGTTATTGATCAGCAACCAGTTTACATGGATACAATAACATATATATATACATGTAAGGGAAACCCTAAGTATAGCTAGTTGGGCCGCACATCCATGGGTCGTAGGCCCTACAACAATTTGGTAATTTTATTATTTATAGAAATGTTTAAATAGAAGATAAAAATAAAAATCTTTATGAATTGATTTAGTAGATTTGTTTCCTATCAAGGAAGATATCATTTAAGATTTCAGATTGGTTATATTTGAAAATAATTTTATAATTATCAAAAATTGAAGGGTATATTTGAGAGTTTAACTAAAAAATATGGCTATAAACAGAAGCTGGTTAATATTTTAGGACAAACATAAATAGAATAGAGGAGTTACTGATTTAACTTTGAAATTATTAAATTGTAATTCAAAAGCTAGTTTTAGACTGTAGTACCTGTAGTTGTTAGCTTAGATTCAAGTTGCATCCAATTTATATTGGAGTTACTGATTTCTAAAGCCCAGCATTGCCAACACACTGCTATTAACATTTGTTCTTAATGATCTTTTTTTGTGTTTGTTTTCGGGCTTGTTCACAATACTCAGACTTCAATCGATCCGGATGCGAGTACATGCAAGTACCTAGGAGCTCCAAATTGCAGTTATACCTAAAATGTACCAAATTGATGCATTTTCTTGTAATATTAGTAATAGATATGTTAGTCATTTGGACACATCATATAAAGCTTTGTTGATTGCATGAGCGAAACCTCTATACAAGGGAACATGAGCCAAAAGGTGTTAAATAGCTTCGATTTTCTTCAATTTCCCATCGTGTCTTATCTATCAAAGAAAATTCATGTCATTCTCGAAGATGTCAGATATTGAAATGAAAAAGTATCTAACAAATGTATTGATATTCGGAAATATGAGTGAGTTATGGGATGAAATGGTCGAGTTCCAAAAAAATTAGTATCACAAAATCCTAATTGCATATATTCTTGTTGTGTGTATTTTAGATTACTTTTTGGGTTACAAAAATTCTTTAGTATTTTTTGAAATCTTTTGGATTAAATATTATATTATTTTTTAAATTTTATTTAGATATCAAACTACAACATATTAAAAGATGATTTACACGATGGCTTTCAAGAGTAATTACATCAAATAACAAAACTCAGTAGCCTATTACAAAGGAAGACACAATAAGATGTAAATTGAGAAAAGAAAGATTGAGATACCGAGAAAATTGCAACAACTTCTTATATGGAGAGTAAAGTGAAAGAATAATATTAAATCCTACTATTCTAAATGGTTTTGTTTTTGGAAAAGAGACGCCCTTGTAAGATGAAAGTAATTTTCCCAATGTCCTGTGAACTCGAAGAGAGTAATCAGGTGAAAACCTTTTCAATCTTCTTAGGTATTGAACCCAAATCAACGAACCATGAACAAAGCTTCGGAAGTAAAAATATTGGACAAAGAAAAAGGCTAGAAACACAAAAAAAGTGAAGGTAGAATCGTACAAAAATGAAAATGCTAGACCTAATTAACAACAAGAATAAAGCACATAAACAATAAACTAGATCTAAAAAGAGCACCAAACTAAAACAAAAAAGCCTACTACAATTACTAATGGTTCATATATAATTCCAAAAAACTCAAAAAACTAGAAATATTTGCTCAGATTTAATTCCAAAACCTCAGCACGTCTCTCATCCTATACCTATAAAAAAGCTGAAGGAATCAAATCATAATCGCCTAACCTACTTGTATATTCGAATACAGTTTTTTTGTTAGATAGGCCATGGATTTTAATCCTTAGGTCTAAAAGACATGCAAACTATGTCAACCTTCCAAAAAGACATATGTTCAAATTTATGGTCCATATAGCCATCGTGGGCATTCTGCCCAAGTTTGTGACAAATATCTAGTAGCTAAGTTACTAATATGACCCTGAAGAGAAACTTTATTTATGCGAAAATTTTGAAAGCTCGTTATAAACCGGTATTGCTTCTTCGGTCACAGGGGAGAAACACGAGCTCCAATCCATTGAAGAGAGATTTGAAGATTTTAGATCATATTCGTTTTAGTTAGGGATCAAATTAAAAGCTATTATCCTCACGGTAAGTTTGATTTATGTTGTTTACAGTTCAAACAAAATTAACTATTCTGTTTGATTTTAATTTTGATTCTAAGTTTGATCTATTCGTTCATTCAGTATAAATATGAGATTCGTTTATTGTATCATCTTATTCATGGGTAAGTTCGATTTTGATTCAAAATTAGCTATTCTGTGTGATTTTAATTTGGATTCTAAGCTTGATCTACTCGTTCATTCAGTATAAATATGAGATTCGTGTACTGTATCATCATATTCATGATGTTTGATTTTTGTTTCTACGTCGTTTTTGTTCGTAGTTTTCTGAATCTAAACATATCCTGGTTTGTATACCAAATTCAGTTGGTTTCAATTGAACTATATATGCTGTGACAATCTTATTCTCAATTGTGTTAGTTTCAACATAATGTTTTATGAATTTGTTCAATTTTTGTATGTTGTTGATGTTCAATTTTCTTACTTTGTTATTCAATTATGTTGATTTCAGATGGCTTTCGAAATCACTTGTGTAGTAATTCACTCTATCACATGCTTGCATGCTTAGTATTGAGTCAATGGTTGAATACTTGAAATCTAGTGTTTGTTCTAGATGGAAGCATTTGTCGCTAGGTTCAATTGAGTTTATATGTGATGGAGGTGATGGAAAGAGTATGGTAGTTGACACAGATAGGATGCTTCAGTCGATGGTTTCATTTTGTTTTGTGAAGCAACAAAATAGTTTGATTCTCAATCTTCAACTTGGTAAAGAAACATCGATGATGCATTTGATTTTATCGGAAGATCCAGTAGAGTTAACGGTTCCCAATAATGCTCTGGCCTCTTGTGTCACAACAATATCTACTAACCTCTTACCTGCTATACCTGATAATGCTTGTGGTATGCTACCTGTTATACCTGCTATTCCTGCTAATGATTGTGGTGTGAGACCTGTTGTACTTGCTAATGCTTGTGGTGTGAGACCTGTTGTACCTACTAATGCTTATGGTGTGAGAGTTGTTGTACCTGCTAAAGCTGTCATCTCTTGTGGCGTACCTGATAAAAGAGTTACTAGTTGTGGTTCTTCATCTGATCACCGTGCCTACAATGGATTGGTAACGACTAAGAAAAGTAGCAAGTCAGATGAGTGGGAATTTGCTATAACTGGGGTTGGCCAAGAGTTTAGGGGTGGACGTGATGAAGCTCTCCTTGTAGTAGAAAAGTATAATCACAAGGCTGGTCGAAAGATTCGCGTTGTGAAAAGTAGTGAGACGAGATATACTGCGGAGTGTCATTATAAAGAAGATGGTTGTGACTGGAGATTGCACGCATCGTCAAAGATTTCAGGTGAGAAGAATAATTTTGTACTTCGAAAATACAATGGAGAGCATTCTTGTGGTGCCGGTTATAGGGGTGAAACTAAAGATGCTCCTGTTGCACGTGCCCTTGTCAAGAATTTTATTTTTGAACAAATCATAAAGAACCCCAATAAGAAACCTCGCGATATCATCGCTGATCTCAAGAGTGATTATAACTTAAATTTGATTTAGGATCAAGCTCATTCTGGAAAGGAAGAATGTTTAAAGGAAATGTAGGGGAAGGAGGATGATTATTATAATGAGTTGTAGTGGTTCCGTGATGTTGTGAAAGAAACGAACCCCGGTAGCGTAGCTGATTTGGTTTTGGATGATGCAAAAAAACAATTTAAGAGCTTATTCATAGCCTTTGAAGCTTGCATATTCGGCTTCGAGTATTGTCAGTCGGTGCTCTTTTTGGATGCAACTTTCTTAACCGGCAAGTTCAAGGGATGCCTTATGTCATCTACCAGAAAAAAATGCTAATCAAGGTTTGTTTTAAGCTTTATTGATAGCATAATTCATATTATCAGTTTTTATATCCTTGAGCCTGGACATGTGTTTTTATCTCTGTTTGTATACAGTTTTCAGTTTTTTTACCAGATGCACTCAGGTGCAACTTGTGTTTATATATTTATGTCAGTTTTTTTTACCAGATGCACTCAGGTGCAACTTCTGCTTTTTTCCAGTTAATCATGGCTATGTGTGTATGTGTCTGTTTTTGTATGAATTTATCCTTTGGCTTATGCTATCGTCTACAAGGAAACTGTTGATAATTGGCGTTGGTTCTTGGAAAATTTAAAGTCTATATTGAATACTTCTCTCCCGTTAACATTTATCTCGGATCGTCATGATGGCCTTGTTTATGGTATTCCTGAAGTTTTCCCCCAGTGCTTCCATGGTTTTTGTTTTCAACATTTGAGGAACAACGTTCGTACACAGATTAGGAAGAACAAGGAGGATTATCATACTGCAGTGGAATGTTTCACTCAGTGTTTTTATTCATCAACCATTGAATGGTTTCGTGATGGTATGGCTAAGTTTAAGGAGGTGGGTTGTGATGCTCTTCATGAATTCTTGAGTGATCATCCAGTAGAATGCTGGTCTACAACACATTGTAAAGGTTGTATATTTGGAGATATGTGTTCAAATATTTCCGAATAGTTCAACAATTGGGTTACTTATGCGAGGAGTTTTCCTGTTGCTGCTTTAGTGAATGAGATTCGTATCAAGATCATGGACCGGATGAATAAGAGACGACTGAAAGGTACGACATATTCAGGGTTTGTCTGTCCGAAGATTGAAAAAATTTTCCAAAAGTCTATTCATGAAGGTGGCAGTTTGACAATTACCAAGTCTGACGACCTTGTTTTTGAAGTATAAGGTGAAAATTCATTTGTGGTTGATCTGAATAAGTGGTACTGCAGCTGTAACAAGTGGTTTACTGATCAGTTTCCCTGTGATCATGCCATTCACTGTATGATTTCATATAAACTCTTCGTCTATGAGTTTATGAATCCGTTTTTCAACATCAGTTTCTTTAGGGCTTCGTATTCGCAGTCTATCAACCCCCTTCCCAGTCATAACAAGCCAAAAAGGGTTGCTGCAGGAGATATAGTTATTCCACCTGATGTAACTGAGAATAAATGTGGTAGGTGGCGGAAGAAAAGGATTCCCAACACCACTTGTTCTTGAGCTTTTATGTGAGATGATAAGAGATCAAAACTCTCAATTCCATGAAGCAATTTTTCCCTATTTTGAAAAATATGTTGATAGAAGCATGCATCTATTGTTTTATGAGCTTTAGTTAACTCTCTTTCCCAACCAATGTTGAAGAAGCGCATTAACTTCCACAAAAACATTAAGATTGAAAGTCGGAGGGGTTCTATCTTCGTGAGAGAGATTCGGTGCGGGAATTGTCATACTAAGGCCGGACACAATAGAACCACATGTCCCCATCCTCCTGCCAAGAAGCCTCGCCTTCTCACCGCTGCTTGAGAGCAATCTCTTACTTTCTTATCTCTTCTATACAACCTGTTTGTGTTTTAGAGTAATTCATACACATTGATACTCCATTGTTCTTTAATTCATATACGTTGATATTCCATTGTTCTTTAATTTTCATTGATATGAATTCTAATGTAGTTTTGTTATGAAGTTGGCTTTTTCAGTCATTATATGTGTCTTGTAAGTTTTTTTGTACTTGGAAGAAGTTGGCTTTTCTGTTAGGATTTTTTGGTTTTTGCTTAGTTGCACCTGGGTGCATAATGCAGTCTGACATGAAAATACTTTTCTGTCAGGATTTTTTGGTTTTTGCTGAGTTGCACCTGGGTGCATAATGCACAGTCTGACATGAAAATACTTTTCTGCAAGTTGCACATGGGTGGATAATGAGCAAACCTGACAAGATTCACCATTTACAAACCAAACAAGATTCACAATATTAAAGTGCTAATTATCTGCCAAAAAAATCCAAAATTTTACTTGACATAAGATTCACCATTTACAAACCATTAATAAGAATATTTCTTCACAATTAACTCATAGTTTAAGTCTTACAGGAACTCAAATAAAGAAATATCTAACAAGATCTAAAGACCACTTCTGAACCTAACTAAACAACATTTCTAGTCTTCTTTCTTCCATCAACTTCCTTCATCTTGGAGAATTTCATACACAATTTGTATCCTTTCTGTCCTCAACTTCTCCATTACAGTTTCTTGGCTTGGAAATTCAAACCCACCATTCATCACCCAATCCATGAAATAAAGGACATACACTCCGGAATCATCACCACTGCAAAACCATCACACTCTTGAGTTAAAGAACATTTCATTAATATAGATGGATAGGTAAATTAATGAAAAACAAATAAAAACTATGTACCTTTCTTCTTGTTGTGGACATCCATTTGGGTGCAGCTCCACCTTAACCTTGTTCACATCCACTTCTATTGGAGTATAAAATTTGGACAACACCTTGTTCACTCTTTTTTCTATAATCTCAGCATCTTGAAGACATCCACTTCTTGTACACTCGACAAGTGAATTGTATTGCTGCCAAGTAGAATCTTGGAAGTCAAAGTGAAGAAGTGTGAAGTGTTCTTTATATTCAGGCTTTTATGGAATTGAACAATGATGGTTCATTAGAATCAATAAGTGATCCACCTTCTTGACATCCAAATTCTTGAGTACATCATATATCGTCTTACTTGTCTCCAATGATTCATCATCTATGGTTACATTGAACTGAATACACAAGATCAGTAGTCAGTAAAATCAACGAAAAAGTTTTGACTAACCTGTACACAACATGCACCAAGGTGCATTTATGTTTAACCAGATGTATCCATTTATTCACCCAGGTGCATCTTAGTTTATATAAATAGGAAAACCAATTTTGCACTTAGGTGCATCAGATATCTTTATCTATATTCCTATCTTTCTTTATCTATACGTAAAGGATGATTAGAGCTAATCTACGTTCCATTAGGCAAATAATTGCTAACATTTTTCACATACCACAACTAAGCATTGTCAACTAAGCTTAATTTGTACAAAATTAAGGATACAGAAATAAATTTACCTATGCAAGTGTGCTGAGAAAGACAGTCGGGAGACTTCCATCTGAATCGCTGGTGCTTTCAAACTTCTGCCTCCTTTTATGCATCTTGAACTCGATGATTTCATTTTCCAATGACTGGTTGAACAACATATGTTGTATGTATTCTCCCGTAATGAAGATTCTGTAAGTACCTTCCAAACACTTCCATACGTATTCACTTCACCATCAGTTTTCCATTCAAATCGTTAGTCCCAGTTTAAACTTAACAAAAACATTTGCGTAAAACCATATAAAAGAAAAACATATTATCAAAAGGATTTGCATATCGTAACTTAGAAGACTTGTAGTACTCTTTGATCAACTTTACTTCATTCTGTTTCATTTCTTGAGTTGAGTAATCATGCCACAATAAGTTTCTCTTCGTCAACCTCTTCATCATTTCTTCAATCTTTTGTTTTTTCACTTCACCTGTAACAAAACCGTCAAAATTTTTCTTATTCCTTGTAGCATAAGTGTACTCCACATTTCTCACAATGGAATCGATCTTATTCACTATAGATAAAGGTACTGCGTTTATAGGTTCCTCGTCTACAAGTACTTCTGCTACTGGTTCTTCGACTTATGCTACTGTTTATTTGGCTACATGATCCACTTGGATGTTTCTGACTACCGGTTCTTCAGGTGTAACCACTTTGTTCATCTCTTGAGTAACGTTCAGATTGAAAGTCCGAGGGGTGTAAATAATAACTAGAAGTGGAGTTCGCGTGGCCTGATTTTCTCTCAACATTTCTATCCGACTTTTCAATGCTTCAATTTGACCATTCAAATCCAAAATTATCTTGTCCTTTACTTTAACTTCATTTTTCAACTCTTGTACTTCATCTTTCAAAGTTTGAACCTCACTTTCTTCAAAAAGACCAAGCTTCTTTTCCTCATCATTAAAAGAAACCACAAATTCTTGACTGACATGTTCATAACATTGCACCCAGGTGCATCTTAGTTAATATAACTATGGAAACCAATTCTGCACACAGGTGCATCTAAGTTTACATGAAAATCAAATTTAAAACAAATGATTCACCCAGGTGCATCTAGGATTATAGCAAGATTGAAAAAAAAAACAAAATCTTCGAACAATACTTTGAGAACTTTGTTGTGCCTAGGTGTATCTAAGTGTTTGCAAAGTGTAAAGATAGAATATAAAAAGTAGTTGTTGTCTTAGTTGTTCTTTAGAAAGACTATCCAACATGCCTTCAAGTTCGGATGATCCGTCATACAAGTTCCACCTAGCGAACCTTGGTAAGTTGTCGGTGTCTGGTTTCCTTTTGATGTTTTTAACATGTTCAAGAAACCAAATCTGCAACAATGAAAAGAATATTACCTATCAAGTTAGTTTGTATAAACTAATAGCAAATAAAATAGTACTTGTAATGAAGAATGTTGCTGAGAAACTCACCAAAACATACAAGGTACAACCAGTCACAGAGTTCGTGTTACTTTTATTTCTTGTTACCGAAACAATGCTTTCCATCAGATGCTCGTGGATTTCGTCAGGCCATGATATCATATTCAATGTATCGACTGACTGCACACAATTCAGATACTT
Source organism: Papaver bracteatum (assembly GCA_023529315.1). Taxonomy (NCBI): domain Eukaryota; kingdom Viridiplantae; phylum Streptophyta; class Magnoliopsida; order Ranunculales; family Papaveraceae; genus Papaver; species Papaver bracteatum. The sequence goes on from JAJJWX010000002.1 coordinate 62,527, forward strand.
ATAGTGAATGTACGTGGCATTGAAGTTAGTAAAAAACAATGTGCAGAACATGTATAACCCCAAAAGCTTCACAAAGTATTCTTCTTTGCCTTCATGTTCAGCAACACGCTTTATTCCTTCCCAGATGCATTTTTTCTCAAGTTTTACTTCACTTTTGTTCTTCTCTGGCTTCTGTTTCTGATTTTCTTATTCAACTTTATTCTTTTTTTGCTTCTTCTTCTTCTTCTTAGGTTCTTCAGTTTCATCTTCTTCAATATTTTCTCTAACTAGGAAATATTCCTTGTAAAACTCAGAATCTCTAAGAGTAGGATCATCCTTTGGCCCATACCTTTCTCTATCTGCTTTACTCATCTTGAATCTCTTCATTAAAAATATGACGGCAAGTTTATCTGCACTTATCTTTAAAGTTTCATCAGCAATGTTAAAAGTATTGTCTTTAACAAATCTACTAATGATGTAATCTAAAATTTTGGGTGCTTTCCAAAATTCAATCTTGTCTAGTTCTTTGAGTGCAACAATCACAGGCCCAAATTCAGTCTTCATCAAAACTTCCTGCTGCTTTGATGTTATTGTCAATGAATTTAGTAGAGTCATTGTGGGTAACAAACTTGATCGAAATGCTTTACTTACTTCCTTTGTACTGACTGGATTTTCCACTAACAGATTTGTGATATCCACATTGACATTAACATTAACATCGTGCTTGTTCTTCGTTCTTAATTCGGCAGTCTTCCTCTTTCCGTTGCTTCCTACAATAGAATACAACAAAATGTATCCAAAATCAAAACCAAATAGCCAAATTTACTCAAGATACACCCAGGTGCAACATGAAAACCATTATCAAGACAAGAAGAAAGACCAAGCTGTCAAAAACTAAATAAACAAAATACTCAGTATTGTTAAAATTTCGTCAAAAAGCATTAGCACCAAGATACACCCAGGTGCAACATGAAAACCAAGCAGAACTTACCTAAATTTAATCAAGATACACCCAGGTGCAACATGAAAACAAAGAGGAACTTACCTAAATTTACTTAAGATACACCCAGGTGCAACATGAAAACCAAGGCAAAACTTGCCCAAATTTACTCAAGATACACCCAGGTGCATATGAGTTTACTGCAACATGAAAACTAGAACATAGTCAAAAATACCAAAGATGTACCTAGGTGTGTCTCAAATCCTTAACCAAGTTCAATCTAATCATGCAGTATTTTCACAAAATTGATAATCAACCAATTGATACACCCAAATTTTCATTTCAGAATAGATACAGAACCTAATTTCAAAATAAATACCTAATGTTCCATTTCCTAATTCAGAAATAAAAAATAAAAAATAAAAAATAAAAAATAAAAAATAAAAAATAAAAAATAAAAAATTTGGGTTAGGAGCTTACGAGTTTTAGGTCCTTCGTTGTTCATCTTGTGAAATTGATGAAATAAACAACCGGAAAATGGAAGTAAACAACCTCTTTAATGGAATAATAGAACTGAAAAATTAGGTCATCAAAAAAACAGATTTAGGTCATTTGTGGTTGTCTTGGTGTTGACGTTGATTATGGAGAATAAGAAGAAGGAGAAGGAGAATGAGAAGAAGAAGAAGAAGAAGAAGAAGAAGATGGTGGTTATGGTGGTGGTGGTTGTTTTCCTGGAGAAAAGAAGATGATGGTGGTGGTGAGATTTGTCGACAGTCGACGATGGGTTTTGGTGGAGAAGAAAAAACTGGTTTGGAAAGAGGAGTTATTTTTAGAAAGAGACGATATGAACGAGGTGAGCATAAACCCAGAAGGGTACGATGGTCTCTTTTGTTCCGTGTCTTTTTCACCCAGCCATATACTTTAGCAGTCCATTTCTACCAGCCATTAGGGGCCCATGGTCATATGACCCATTTTTCGACAAATAACTCTCTTTTGTAGTTTGACTTTCAAGCCTTCCTGTATTGGAAGCGAAACACCTGGTTTAGGGTAAATATGCTGACCTTCCAGTACTTCAACTTGAAAATTGAAGAGAACAGCTGCAACAACAGGTTTGATTTGTTTAAATGACATATCTTTACCTAAACAAGTCCTTGGTCCTATATTGAATGGAACAAATTTGGACATGTTTTCATGATGAATAAGCATTCCATTATTATCTATCCATCTCTCTGGTTTATATTCCAGACAATCTTTACCCCAAATCCATAACATTCTTCCAATTGAATAATATGAAATCAGTATCTGCATTCCTGGTTATACTAAGCTACCATATGGAAGCACAACTTCCCTTAAAACAATTTTATTATTCATAGGAACCGGTGAGTATAACCTTAGTGATTCACATATGGCCGCATGCAAATAAATTAGCCCACTTAAATTACGTGCATCAAAAACATATTGCCATTCATGAGTCTCCAGCAGTTCTCTCTTTTTTGAAGAAAATAAAAGTTTTAATTCTTCCAAGATCTTCGCCTCGGCAACAGGGGTCTTGAAAACCATCCACAAGAACCAAACGACACCAGATGCTAATGAATAATTTTCGGCTCCAAACAAGTTCAACATGCTATTCCTAAGGAATTTGTCATAATATTTAGTTGTCAAAAAAAGAAATATCGGCACTCACTTGTTCTTGAGCTTTTATGCGAGATGATAAAGAGATCAAAACTCTCAATTCCATGAAGCAAGTTTTCCCTCTTTTAAAAAATATGTTGATAGAAGCATGCATCTATTGTTTTATGAGATTTAGTTGACTCTCTTTCCCAACCAATGTTGAAGAAGCGCATTAACTTCCACAAAAACATTGGCACACTATATCGATAAATTAAAGTTTCTTGGACCTGTTTAGTAGATTTAGCCAATTCATTGGAAGGAAGGAAGCTCAGTTGACATGTAATTTTCATGCACTCCAAATATGGCATTCATGCTGACATCTTCCTCCTTAAAGGCATTGACAAAATATGTTCTCACGTTGAACGGTGATGAAACCCTCGCTTCTTATTGGTCGAAATAGGCCTTTTCTAATACAGAAGCTATGGTGAGGACACTTGGCGAAACTCTATTGGTTTGAATATTTAAAATTTGGTTACACTTTGTTTACGTCACCTACTTAACTGTTCGTTAGTAACGGCGTCTACAAAAAATTAGGTGGACGATACTTCTGTCAGAGTTTTAGCCTAAATTATTTAGTTACATCGTGTTTACACCAATACTTAACGGTGCGTTAGTAAAGGTGGATAATACTTACGTTTTGAGTTATAACACTGAGTTTCCTTAGATTTTTCACAATTGGGATTTCATGAAAATATCAACTTGAGCAGAGAAACCAGAGAAGTGAGTTGCTGCCATCGCTTGCAGATGATCAAAGGAGTCAAATTAAGAGATTGTACACAAATTAATCAGGTACAGGTTGTGTATTGGATTTGGAAGTGCAAATATACCTTTTTTTTCGAAGATCGTTCGAGAAAATTTAGGTTGAATTCAATTTCCACTACAACAAAAAAACCTAAGTTTTGTATTTTGATTTGTTGTTTTGAAGAAAAACCCAAATAGTTATTCAGATACCATTCAATTTCCCCAACATGAAAAAAACCTACATTTCGAATTTAAATTTGTTATTTTTGAGAAAAAACCAAAATTAACTATTTGGGTTTGTAATTCCAAGGTTTTGAAATTCTGGGTTTGTTAGTTGACTCAGATTATGAAGAAGAACTCGCAACACTAGAAGATAAAACTGATAAACGGGATGTGAGTTCATTAGTTTATCCAAGTGAATTCATGATTTTGATTTCTGGTGTGTGTTTAAGATTGATTCAATTGAATTCATGATTTTGATTTCTGGGGTGTGTTCAAGATTGATTTAGTTGAATTCAATATTTTGATTTCCGGGGTGTGTTTGCATTGCTCTGTTTATGTTGTTTTATAGTTGTGGTACCTTGCTCAGGAAATTCATCAGCAAAAGCTTACCATGTTCATTATCTATTTTGTGCTTTGCAGGATGAAACACATTTTCACATTGATGCTGATCGGGATCAGTTCCTTTGTGCTTCTGGTGATCGTGCTAGGAGGCTAGGCCACTTGATAGTGAGAGCACTTGCAGAAGGTATTTGTCTGCTTCTATTTATATTGGTTTTCACATTGAACTGCTAAACTGAACAGTTGAAGCATGTAGGGTGTATGAGAACAAATTCAAAAACATGATAGTCCATATACTGAATTTACTGGGGAGTGAGAGATACATCAATTATATCTTTGAAGAAGGCCCCAAAACTGAGGATGCAAATAGCCAAAAGAGGAAAGATGAGAAGGAACTCCTTGCACGAGGTTTGTTCTAACTACCGATGAATCTGCCACACTGTTCAAGTTTAAGCTGATAAAGTAATGATGATATAAGAATTTTCTTTAACATTGATTGCAATGAAGTACTGTATCTCCCATGGCTACAAGATGCTGAAGCAAAATAAATCAGCTATATGTTTGACATGAAAACAGAAGCTACCATTTGAGGTTTCAATTGATTCAATACTGGCTTTATAGGGTTCCCATAAAGAACCTCCCAGAAATATTGATCCCCCTGGAGGCAAGCTCATTTCTTGAATGTATAATGAAACTGTAGTGTTTGTAATCCATATTACCAGGATTCAATGTGGGACCAAGGAGTACTGAAGCTCATTGGCTTAAATTCTGCAGGTAATAAGAAGAGGCTTTTGGAACATTTTGGGAGATGGTTCGGTGAAGTAGTCAGTTTAATCATAGAAACACCAGAGCATATGGACAGTGCGAACGTGGCTTGCTCTTAGCCACAAATCTAACCAGCAAGTCTTTTCTTTTAATTTTTTTTATCACCAATACAATGGATTATTCTGAAGTTAACCTACATGTTATTACATTACATACTTATAAGAACAATTGCAAGTTGGTGTTATAGGGGGTGTACAAGATTTTGTTTGTCGCATTATTTCGGTTGATATTTTTTCTTTAGGTTTATATCAGAATGTCTAAAGTTTGTATTATCCTTTTTGCAGTTAATTGTGGGACGATATTACATGAGAGAACTCATCTCCAGAAAATTTTATGAGAAGCTAAAACATATAAAATATATGTTTGAAGTTGTGTTATCAGTACCATAAGGAGTAGTTTATGTGGTGGATGATGTTGGAAGTCAAATTTGTCAATACATTATAGTCCACACTAGCTTGGTTACAAGGCTGTAGGAAAAAGCCAAAAGAGGATCATCACCTCCAGGTAAAAAATTTCTGTTAGAAAATCTATTGAAAAAACTGGCCAATTATGCTCTTAATTAAGCAGTGTCTATGTAAATTTTTATGTAGGAGAAAGGACGTAAACGGAGATATATAGTAAGTTTCTCTCTTGGATGCACCCTAATGGACATAACTTTTGTCGAATAAAAATATGAAATGCAAAATATATCATTTGAGTAGAGTTGCAAGTAGTTCATGTGGTCACTAATATTGGAACACAGATTTATTAATGTGTTAAATAGTCCACCATAGGTTCCTTATCAATTTGTTAGCTATTTACGGTGCGGAATGAAAGCGATTTTAATTATTATTGGTGTTCACTGCTGCTATCCAATTTCGACTATGTTTTGAGCTTAAAGAAGAACATCAAATAAGATTTTGCATTGTTATGCCTTTCTGTTGCTATATTCAATCACGTTATGCGCTTGGATCTTGCCTTAAGTTGATTGTTTCCTAGAACTGTTCAATATATTGCTTCTATCAAGATTTTTTCTTCGAGCGAAGCATTACAAAGAGAACTCTGCCATTTTTAGATAAAAGAGTTGATTTCTGAATTTAGGCCGTCACAGTTCAATCATAAGTGAAGTACATGTAGTAAGTATTTTACATGATAAAAAGACATTGCTTAAGAGCTATCGTCTATAAGATAGAAAATACTCTTGGTTGGAATTTGTAGTCAATAAGAATATGTGCCGAAATATAGTACAAATTGGTCGGTCATGATTGTTCTAGGATGAGTGGATATTCCCACTTCAGTGACTTCAAAGTTGAGACAGTAAATAGAAAACAGAAGGGAATCCCCGCCTTTTCTCTTCAGCCGCTTGGGAACCTAAACCATTAAGGCGTGCTTTGCATAAGTTCGTCTTTATTAATCGACGTCTATTTGAATTGAGGTTATCCATTGATCACCTCACTTTATATTTCTTTTTGATTGTTGTTCGTTTTCATAGATGTGATTAAACCTTCCTTAATTATTCGTTTCGATATCCCAGATCCTCGGATATGCAATACATTTCAGAGATTGTTAGGTTTCCGCCCTGCTCATTCGTCCATTGATTACTTCTCATTTTCATGGATGTGGATTACATAATGATTATTCGGCAGTTTCACTTTATCTACCACCACCAATCAATTGCATCCCAGGACCCAAAACCTGAAACAAAAAGGTAATCTTGCCACCTCCTAGATTGAATTTTTCGATGATATCACATTAGACTACAAGGGGAAACATTTGACTTCTATTGTGTTCGTATGCAGTGCAAGTATCAGAGAAAAAAGTAATGGCATGACGAATGAGGTGTTCATCTAACAAGTACCTTTTTGAGCATCTGACCAAAGCTTCGGCGACAAGAGGCATTAAGCAAGGTATGCAAAATTCTGAAGCTCATGTAAATCAAAATAAGCATATAGGCAGTTCAATTCTGATGTAGATAAATTATCAACGGTTAGCCGTAAACATGTGCAGACAACAGTGACATGGAACTGATGGGAAAAACTCCATGCTCATTTCAACATCTGAATCTATTGTTAAGAAGAGACATCGATTCAGTATATACTGGCATATTACCCAGACATACCAACATGTGCAAAGACTAAAGTTGGTTGGACTCCATCAACTTTAAGAAGAAATAGCGGCGACATCTGTGCTAGGCTCTTTCCTATGGATGGGGGTGAATGTCCTGAAGCTTAAGGAACATGGGACTAGAAAGAGGATCCATAGAATAAGGATCTTGCAGATTACTTACTAATTGTGTGTATTCACCTTCAAGGAAGAAGGACGTTCTGTCTCCCAAGATGCATATCCTAACCTAGAAGAAGAGAACAATAACTTTAGATAAGGAAGAGAAGAGTTCACACTTTAAAAGATGCAGATCCTCATCTTTTAATTTTTTTTTAAAACGGACCGGACGTCTAAAACCAAACCGGCAGGTAATCCTTATTTTTTCTGTCCAAGCGCCATGTGTTTTCCTAAACCGGAAAGTTCTCTGTTATAACAACATCATTACCATCACCACTATAAGCATTAAAATTTTCTAAATATAGTTGTTTAACGCACGGAAAGTGTTTGATAAAAATCCTGAATCAGATGAGCAACAGTAAGGGGCTTGTTGTGAGCTGCATTTCGGTTCCTTTGGTCATGACAATGGAAGGACAACCATCTTCTCCCTTCCAAGACTCTTCTTCTCCTTTGGCCGTTATTAATCACTTGGATGACTCAACTTTCCATTGTCCTTTTAGGATCTTTGATGGTTGCTTAGGGATGGGGTTAGAGGTAGAGGCTTCACTCAAGTTCTCTAATTAGCCATATTCACGATCGACATTTTGGTTCTCATTGAGAGCGGGGTGCATGAAGAGCACGTATTGGTAATGATGCGACATCTATGATGCTTGGGAGGTTGGTTTAAGAAACCCAAGATGTGGTTGTGCAGTGAGTGTATGCACCTTCGTGCCTGGAGCCGTCCCTGTCGTGATCACAGTGATATTATTGCGGGTCCCCTAGATGGAAACAATGCACCATTTTTGATTCATGGAATTATCAAACCTTGCATAGGTTCCCTGGAAGCGGGCATTGAAGCCATTGATGATGAAGCGAATGTTCTGACCTTGGAAGTGCTAGATGCAATTTTTAAGAAACAGTACACACAATCGCTAGCATTCCTCCATCGTGTAGGCTAAACTTCTCCAAAACACTGAAAGCGACGATGGACAAGATTCTGGCTAAGCCTATTGATTTAACATCTTGGATCAAATTGTTGTTATTGCCCAGCTGCACTCTAACTTTGTACAACCCCAAGAATACCAATGAAGCGAGATCGGCTAATAGAAGGAGATTACAGGCTAATAGCATAAATCGGGCCTTGAATGTGTGGAGGGAGACAAATGGTCGCCTTATCTTAGCTCGAAAGTTGTTGGATCCATCGGGACAAGAGAGTAGACAAGCTACTCAAGGCGCCAAGGAAAAAAAACCAATCTTCAAGCATGTAAGAGAAAGTTGGCTTCGAGGGCACCGCGTAAATGGGCAATGCGTATTCTATCTTCGGTGGTGTCGCGCCAACTACATCGTAAACATTGAACGAATCGAGGCGTATGCACCCTGCGGTGAACCACCCGACATACCTTCGTAACCCAAGAACGGGCGACGGTTTATGTAGATGCTAAGGCGGTCTTAGGCGCGATTAGAAGTTTCCCTAGAGGGACTTCTTGTGGGAGGGACGGTATGAGAGCCCAAGACTTGACGGATGCTCTTAGTGGAGCTATTGACATTGTTGGCGATTTAACTACTAACATCTATGGCGGGAGTCGTTAACCTATGGTTGGCGGTAGATACCCATCCGGTCCGGGTGAGTTTCTAGCCGTGCACCATTAACTCCGTTGCTCAAGCCGGAGGTGGAATTAGGCCAATAGCGGAGGGGACGGTTTGGAGGAGGATGTGTTCGAAGTTGGCGATGTCTCTGCGGTGAGTAAGGAAATGGATGTCTACTTGGGTAATCATCAATTCGGAGTGGGTATCCCTACGGAGGAGAAGCAATTCGCACTCGGCCAATAGGTTACTCGAGTTGAAAGGGAGACAGGGGAATATGACCATGTTGTTGGTTGATTTCACCAACGCATTTAATTTAGTTGAGAGGAGCACACTGATCAGGGAGGTGCGGAGCAAATGCCCAAGTATCGCGAGGTGGGTTGAGTTTTGTTATGCTAAGCCAGCAAGGCTTTATTACAATGAATTCAATTTATCTTCGGCATTGGGGTTCAAAGAAGGGGATCCTTTGGGACCGTTATTATTTGCTCTAGCGTTACATCCGATGGTTTGTATGATTGCTTCGCAATGCAAGCTTGACACGCAAGCATGGTATTTAGATGATGGAACTTTGGTAGGAGATACACTGGAGGTGTCGAAGGCTTTAAGCATTATTCGGTCGGAAGGCGGCGCAGAGAGGGCTTCATCTTAACATCAAGAAGACGGAGATTTTTTGGCCTATTGTTGACCAAAGGAGTTTAGCAGATAACGTGTTTCCCTCGGACATCGGTAGGCCCTCTAGAGGGGTGAAATTCTTTGGGCGCCCGGTTAGCCTAGATCTTAAGTTCAACAACGATTTAATACAAGCTAGAGCAGACAAAACAATTCATCTAATGGACATTGTGAAGAAACTACAAGATCCTCAATGCGAGCTTCTTCTGTTACGCATCTGTGCTGGGGTGTCAAGATTATATTTTGCTATGAGGACTGCCAGCCCCTTGGCACTGCTTCAAGCTAAATCCTTGTTTGATCAACGTTTGATGCTCTTTTTGAGACACATTGTCACAGGAGATGGCGCTGGCTTTGGACCACTTCAACAACGTCTCTCCACCTTGCCAATGAAAGATGGGGGTCTCGGTGTCTACACAATGGAGGATACTAGCCATTTTTGTTATATCGCATCATGTTTTCAGACTAGGGGCTTACAAGAGAAAATGCTAAAGGTTTCTCTCGATGATGTGCCGAGCGCATGCTTCAAGCGAGCTTTGAATAATTTCCTAGAGGTATGTGGATTGAATACTTCTACCTTCAACATAAATAATATTGCCCCACATCCAATGCGTTCGTTGGCAGTGTTATATTTTGATGTTGTGAAGAAGCGATTCCGTCACACTTCTCTATGTCCTGGGTCGAGATTCAGAGTTTTATGGCAAAGCAACGGTGCCACATGCTTTGGATTTTCTTAAGGCGATTCCCATTGGCGGTTTAAATCAAAGTATAGGACCGAGGCAATTTAGGTCGGTGTTAAGTTATAGATTGGGAATACCTCTTTTCGGGGAAGATAGTACATGCTCAAGTTGCAACAAAAAGATGGATATTTTCGGAGACCATGCCCTGCACTGCGCTAATGATGTGGGCAACAAATTCCGCCATGACCTTGCAAGGGATGTATTCGCTGACATTTGTTACAAGGCAGGTGTACATGTCAGGAAGGAGGTAGAGCTTGATTTATTATCAGACAACGGTACTCCCTTGAGACCGGCGGATATACTTGTTCATGGTTGGGAAAATGGTCAGGATGTTTGTTTTGATGTTACCGTTGTTTCACCGCTCACTGGTGGGGAGTTCGTACATTTATACCCGGTCAGGCCATATCGAGGGCCTCAACGCGTAAACGTATTAAATACCTAGATAAGTGCGCAACTCACGGGTATGGCTTTGCTGTTTTAGCCTTTACAACTTTAGGGGAGTTGGGCGAGGAAACCATAATTTTGTTGAAGAGGTTGAAGAATTGCATCACCAACCATGATGCAAATTATAAGATAGGAGGAACTCTTTTTTACAGAATAGGGTTAGCAATCCAAAAGGGTGTTGGTGCCCAACTTATTGCCAGGCTACCCACCAACATAATGTAATCTGACCTTCTAAGGCTTTTTATATACAATATAGTTTCGTTTTGTTTGTTTTTTCTCTGTTCTGCCTGAGGCGTACCTCCTACACGGAGTACTATATGATGCAATTGTCCCCAGATGATAATTGTTATGATGCTGCCATACAGATTACTGACATGCAATCATTAGCCTATCAATAAAATTAACATGGACGAATCCAAGGACTTAAAGGCCTAGACAAATACAGACCCCACAATAAATGGTGCGGAAATCCTCAATAGGCCTCTTTTGAGTTTTTTGAAACGTTTTGGTGAGGACACTTGGCAACGTATGATTGGTTTATAGGAAAAAGATGAAAAAAAGGAAACCAAATTAAATTTGGAATGACGTGACAATATTTAGGTGAGGACACTTGCCAACGTATGATTGGTTTTAAAAATTGCAAAATTAAAACGAAAATCTAACTTATTGTATTTGGAAGTCCAAATTCAATTTGGAAATCGAGTGACTACTGCATTAAGACTCTTTTTTTCAAATTAATTTATAAAGGGGAAAAAATTCACATATTTTCTGTGAAAATAAATGGAATAAATAAATAAAATCTATACAAATTCTCCACCTATTTAATGTATTAGCCTCACCACACCAAAAATACATCGCCACGGGGCGGAATGAAGTCCCGCTTACACCAAATCAAAAATGTATCAACACAGGGCGGGGCGAAGCCCCGCGCACACCAAAGTAAAAATGCATTGCCACGGAGCGTGGTGAAACCCCGTGCACACCAAGTTAAAAGGAAAAAAATAAATAAAATCTGCACATCCTCCACCTATTTAATGTATTTACCCTGCCACACCAAATCAAAAATGCGTCGCCACGGGGCGGGGCGAAGCTCTGTGCACACCAATCAAAAATGCATTGTCATGGGGTGGGGCGAAGTCCCACGCACACTAAGTTGAAAGAAAAATATGCCCGGTGCGTAGCACGGGCACAAATCTAGTCGAAAGAAAACCTCGAAAACACTTCTTGCAGATCAATGGTGGATCCAGTTTTAGCTACATGAGCTAATAATGGAACTAATTGGTCTGCTACCACTTTGCGGCTCACATTAGAAAGTAAATCTTTGAATTCGCTCGCTATAAACGCAATATGACTCATTCTTCTCAGCACCTTCCAAGCATCAGCATCACTAGTGAGGATTCCATCACCTAGTTCATTGAAAATTTGCTTGAAATCTGGACCTTTGGGGAAATTGTCGAAATCGGTTTTAAGAATATATTCGATGTTTTGATGGTGACAAGTAACGAAGTATATGAATTTTGAGAAGATAGGCCCATCTATGAAGAAAGAACCTTTACCAAGTGAATGAAACACTTCAGTAAACCATTCAGGTAAACGATTGGAATTCATTGCCATTACTGGAAGGGATCCAAGAAAGAGGCAGTAATGGATAGCTTTACTAGTTTTCTTAAGATAGATAGCTACAGAGATGAAAAAGATAACAACACTAAGAAAGTTGCAGGCACAAATGATTTGGATAAATTAACCATTTCTTGTTTCTTTAGTGTGTTATGACTATGAGTGTATATGATGGAGGGTGAATTTATAGGCTTAATTCAATCCAAGATAGCATTAACATGGGCATGTGTATTTATGTCATCAACTAGGTAATATGAATCATGGAGCCGCATATTGATTTCGAAAATCTGAATTGCTTAGGGGTGGCAATGATTTTGAAAATCTAATACAGCTGTAGAATCCAAAAACAAAAGATATGGTTTTAGCCTAGTTGTCTATCTTAACGTACGTGGCCTCCCTAAGAAATTTTCGATGCTTTTAAAGAGAACTACAACAACAGGGGCACCAACCCTGTCAATGGATGCCTGCCTTCCAATATTAAAACTGGAAAATTGAGTCCATTATCGTATTATCTAAGATCAACATGCTTGATTTGTGTAAATGCCATATTGTCTTCGTGGAACTTGGATCAGGAAGATCTTTTGGTAGCATCTGATTCTGAGACAACGTGCAATTAAGTTGAGATAAAGATGTTAGTCGTCAGCATGAACACAGTTATAAAAACAAAAAGAGAACCTCACTCTTTTTACAGCAACGAAAATGACATGTAAACTACGTGCAGTTAAGTGGGAATAAAGATGTTAGTTGTTAGCTCGTATAGATTGGATATCTAAATCAAAATCTACCGGCTATTTGATTAAATTTAATCTCTTTTTTAATGAGAAATGGAAGTATTTTATTGAGGAGTGTTGAAGAATAAACCAAGATAGTATGAAGACAACAGAAGGGATCAACATTGGTTGTTGATCCATTATGAATAAAGCATTATGGATCAACTATGAGAGTTGATCCAATAAGGTCGGGTCAACTGGTATGGTTGACATGAAGTGAATGGATCAACAAGAGTTATTGATCCATTGTTCAGTTTATGGAAGTTTACTTGAGTTGCAAGTATTACGTGTTTTAAGAGTTTGTTTACGTGAGAATTGTCTAGAAGTTTCTTGTTAAGAGTTTGATTAAGTTAGGAAAGTGTTTATTGCTTGAGAGTCAAGTTTGTAAACATATAAATAGGTTGTTAAGCCGTGAGATTGAATTACATCAATTAAGAGAAGCTTGTTGAAGCTTGTTTGAGTTTTAGTCCTATGTTCTTTTATTAAGTCTTTGATATCATATTTTCTACATCTGGTATCAGAGCACTGGTATCAGGTTCTAGGGCTGTGGGAATAAGTTGTTAAGTTGAAGAAGATGACGAGTTTAAGTTCGATCAAGGTACATGTGTTTGAAAGCAAAAACTTTGAACACTGGAGGTTGCAGATGGAGAATATTTTCAGATACCAAGAGGTATGGGAAATTGTGAAAGATGGTTATGTAGAACCGTGAAGGCTTTGTAGTTGAAGGAGCTGTGCTAACTCTATTGAATGACAACAGAAAGAAGAATTCTAAAGCTACTTATATTCTTCATCAGGGTATTCATGAATCTCTCATGGATAAAGTTATCTACATCAAAGAAGTTAAAAGAGCATGGGATGGTTTGGTTAGCTATTATACAGGATTTGATAAGGTCAAGAAGGTTAGGTTGCAAACTCTGAAAAGAAAGTATGAATTACTACAGATGGAGAGTACTGAAACACTATCATATTTTTTCTCAAAGACTTTGAACCTTGTCAATGAGATGAAAGCTAATGGTGATACTGTAGAAGATTCAACAGTTGTTGAGAAGATATTAAGAAGCTTACATGAGAAATTTGAATCAAAAGTTACTGCTATAGAAGAATGCAACACAGTTGCAACAATGACTCTTAATGAGTTGTTGGGTTCATTACAAGCTTATGAACAAAGGTTGTTGGAGAAAACAGTTGCTGCAAAAAAAGTTGAAGAAGCACTTCAAAGTCAAGTTAGCTGGAGAAACAATCAAGGAAAACCTATTGCTGGAAGTTTTCAAAGAGGATACAATAATGGAGGAAGATCAAATAATTGGAGTTATAGAAAGCCATTTGATAGATCAAAAATACAGTGTTATAATTGTGGAGACTTTGGACATATTTCTACTGAATGTTCACAACCAAGAAAGACTGTTGGCAATGACTACAAAGCAAATTTCAAGGCTAATATTGTTGAAAGTCAAGAAGTAGAAGTAAAAGAGCAGAAGACTGAAAACATGCTTCTAGCATGTCATACAACAGAAGAACAACCACAAATGAAGTGGTATTTAGATACAGGTTGCAGTAACCAAATGTGTGGAAGAAAAGATTTGTTTAATAAACTTGATGAGTCTGTCAGATCAACAGTGAAGTTTGGCAACAGTTCTACAATTCCAGTTATTGGAAAAGGAAGAATTGGAATTGTTCTCAAGAATGGTTCTAAAGCATACATCATGGATGTATTTTATGTTCCTGGTTTACATCAAAATTTGTTGAGTATGGGTCAGTTGTCTGAAAGAGGATACTCTATGAATATTTACAGTGGTTTGTGCTTCATTAGAGATAGAAGAAGAAGGCTGATAGCTAAAGTTTAGATGACAAAGAACATGTTATTTCCTTTGAATATTCAACATCAGAAGGAAACTTGTTATAATACCAGTATGAATAATGATTCTTGGTTGTGGCATAAAAGAATGGGGCATGTGAACTTTAACAGTTTACAAGTTTTAGCTAAGAAGGATATGGTGTCAGGTTTACCTATTATTGAAGTACCAGAATCAAGATGTGAAAATTGCATCGCTGGCAAGAAGCACAGAGATCCATTTCCAGTTAACAAAGCTAGAAGAGCTGAGCAACAGTTGGAGATTATTCATAGTGACTTGTGTGGTCCTATAGAAGTTACATCACATGGAGGTAATAACTATTTCATAACTTTTATTGATGATTATAGTAGAAAAGCATGGGTATATTTGCTTAAACAAAAGAGTGATGCTTTTCATGCTTTTAGAAGTTTCAAAGCTTATGCTGAGAAACAAATTGG
The DNA here is from genome assembly GCA_023529315.1 of Papaver bracteatum. NCBI lineage: Eukaryota > Viridiplantae > Streptophyta > Magnoliopsida > Ranunculales > Papaveraceae > Papaver > Papaver bracteatum. The sequence continues at coordinate 77,593 of JAJJWX010000002.1, forward strand.
TAAGAATATCAAGATTTTGAGAACTGATAGAGGCAAAGAATATACTGTTGTTGGCAATTTTATGGAAGAGCATGGCATTCAACATCAATTAACTGCAAGATATACACCACAACAGAATGGAGTTGCAGAGAGGAAAAATAGAACCATAATGGAGATGGCAGGAACAATAAGAAGAACAAAAGATTTACCAAAACTTTTTTGGGGTTATGCAGTTGACACAGTTGTGTATTTACTCAACAGATGTCCTACAAATAGTTTGAACAACATAACACCTGAAGAAGCCTGGAGAGGTGTAAGACCAAGTGTAAGACATCTGAGAATTTTTGGTTGTATTGCATATGCACATGTACCCAAAGAACTAAGAAAGAAGTTGGATGAAAAAAAGTGAGAAGTGCATTCTTGTTGGTTACAGTTCAGTAACCAAAGGATATAAATTATACAACCCAGAAGCTGGAAAAGTATTTACAAGTAGAGATGTGATCTTTGATGAAGATTCACAATGAAATTGGAGTAATGGATCAACAATCAGTGTTGACCCGCATAACAATGGATCAACAATGAATGTTGATCCACATAATATTGGATCAACTAGGAATGTTGATCCACCTGCTGCTGTCAGAACAATTCAAATTAAAGCTGAGGAAGAAGTGCAACATGCTCAAGACAATGTAGAAGAACAACATGAAGAAACAAGAACTGAAGCAGTAACACAACAAGAAAATACAAGACCAAGAAGAAAATATATCATACCTCCTAGGTTGAAAGATTATGTTTAAACAAGAGATGATGAAGATGATGATGATGTGGTAAACTTTGCATTGTTTGGAGATTGTGATCCTGTAGCTTATGAAGAAGCTTCCAAAGAAGAAGGTTGGATTCAAGCCATGAATGAAGAACTGAAGTCAATTGAGAAGAATGACACATGGGAATTAACAGAACTTCCACCAGGAAAGAAACCCATTGGTGTTAAGTGGGTTTATAAAATAAAGTATAAGGCAAATGGAAAAATAGAGAGAAAGAAAGCAAGGCTAGTTGCTAAGGGATATAGACAAAGAAGAGGAGTAGATTACTCAGAAGTGTTTGCACCAGTTGCAAGACTTGATATAGTAAGGATGATCATTGCTTTAGCTGCACAAAAGCAATGGAAGATATTTAAGATGGATGTGAAGTCAACATTCTGGAATGGAGTATTGGAAGAAGAAGTTTATATAGCACAACCAGCTGGCTACATTGTGGAGGGGAAGGAGAATGAAGTATACAAGGTAAAAAAATCTTTGTATGGTTTGAAACAAGATCCAAGAGCTTGGTATATAAGAATAGATTTTTATTTTCTCAAGAAGGGTTTTACAAGATGTCCACATGAGCATACTTTGTATTTGAAAGATGATGGTCTTGGCAATCATATCATAGTATGTCTGTATGTGGATGATCTCATATTTACTGGAAATAGTACTGAGATGATCAATGAATTCAGGGAGGATATGGTGAAGGAGTTTGAGATGACAGATCTTGGTTTGATGTCATACTTTCTTGGTATTGAAGTACAACAAACTGAAAAAGGAATTTTTATTAATCAACAAAGGTATGCTGAAGGAATTTTTGAAGAGTTTCAAGATGGATAATTGCAATCCAATCTTATCACCAGTAGAAGAAAGGTTGAAGTTGACAAAAGTTGGATCAGGAGAGCTTGTGAATTCAACAGATTTTAAAGGTGTTGTTGGATGTTTAAGATATTTGACTGCTACAAGACCTGACATCATGTATGCAGTTGGTATGGTTAGTAGGTTCATGGAAGCTCCTAGACAATCACATTTACAGGTTGCAAAGCGTATTCTGAGGTATGTAAAAGGAACAATAAGTATGGGAATATTTTATACTATCACTGAAGATCCAAAGTTGGTTGGTTTCACAGATAGTGATTGGGCTGGAGATACAGAAGGAAGAAAGAGTACATCAGGTTATGGATTTCAGTTGGGAACTGGTTTTTTATCTTGGTCATCTAAGAAGCAACAAGTTATTGCATTGTCTACAACAGAAGATGAATATATAGCTGCTAGCAACTGTGCTACACAAGTTGTATGGTTAAGAATGATGCTGAAGTCTTTGTTTCAAGAACAGAAGACACCAACAACAATAGTCTGTGATAACAAGTCCACAATTTCACTCACTAAGAATCCTATGTTTCATGGGAGAAGTAAACACATTGATATTAAGTATCATTACATTAGAGAACTAGTCAATAACAAGGAGGTTGATGTGGAGTTCGTTGAAAGCAAAGAACAAGTTGCAGATATTTTCACTAAGTCTTTGAAGTTTAACACTTTCATTTACTTGCGTGGAAAGCTTGGTATGATTGGCAAAGAGTATCTTGGTTTAAGGGAGGATGTTGAAGAATAAACCAAGATAGTATGAAGACAACAGAAGGGATCTACATTGGTTGTTGATCCATTATGAATAAAGCAGTATGGATCAACTATGAGAGTTGATCCAATATGGTCGGGTCAACTGGTATGGTTGACATGAAGTGAATGGATCAACAAGAGTTATTGATCCATTGTTCAGTTTATGGAAGTTTACTTGAGTTGCAAGTATTACGTGTTTTAAGAGTTTGTTTACGTGAGAATTTTCTAGAAGTTTCTTGTTAAGAGTTTAATTAAGTTAGGAAAGTGTTTATTGCTTGAGAGTCAAGTTTGTAAACATATAAATAGGCTGTTAAGCCGTGAGATTGAATTACATCAATTAAGAGAAGCTTGTTGAAGCTTGTTTGAGTTTTAGTCCTGTGTTCTTTTATTAAGTCTTTGATATCAGATTTTCTACAAGGAGTAAGGGATGATGTCTGACATGATAAGAATATGAAAATTAGGAACCTAAATTGTTGTAGCATCGAAAATGACATGTAAATAAGCGAGTTTGAGTTGAAAGACTGATGCGGTTAGCTTGTATCCATGGGCCTAACTTATCTTAAAAACCAGTTTGCAAGGTTAGAGTTATGAAAGGTTATACAAGGCATGATTTTAGACTTGCAATGTAAAACTATTCGAAATATGCCCTCTCACCTGGTGTCTTCTCGACAAGTAAAGATGGTACCAAAACACTTTCTATCTCACACATCCGACACAATATTTTTACAAAAACCAAATGAAGATGCTATATTCTTCTTTTAGTGAGCTTTATAATACCGTAAAAAATGAACATATTCTGAAACGTATGATATATATAGTTGTCCGTGTATAATATTGTTGTCTACTACTTCGAAAACCATCCCTTAATATTGTTGTCTCCTTTTAGTAGCTTTATAATTGCTTGGCGCGTTTTTTTTGGAATGCACTCACTTTTTGGTATTTACGTAGAATATTGTAAGAAAAACATATATCTTCAAAATATTAACTTCAAATTCTTTATCATTTGAGTTTTAAGCGTAGAATATTGAGAAAAAAAATATTTAAGCGTGAGATTGAAAGTGTGAGGGGATCATATAAAGAGATAGATAAGAACCACATGTCCACAACTCATTCAGCTCAAGTTTACCCTAAAGAAACTTGAAACACAACCACAAGCGACAACTAAAATTGGTAAAATCAAGAACTTTCTCTTTCGATAAAAAAAAAAAAAAAGTAGATACAGCCCGATAATTTGTATTTATCTGCATACTGCGAATATTCACATCGAATTCGTTAAAAGCTTCAGGAGATAATATGGAGTTGATTCATGTAATCATGAACATAGTGATTCCACCCATCATTCTACTCTCCCTCCTTATCTTGATACCTCTTACTCTTATCTACAATTTAGTCTCTTTCATCCCGAGATCATTTTCCCTTGAAGACTTATCGGGAAAGGTTGTTCTAATTACCGGTGCATCTTCGGGAATTGGGGAGGTGCGTGTAGCACATGTAGTTTCTGCTATAGCTAAGTCTTATACAGATCGAGTTAATTACCAGCAGACAATTATAATACTGAACTTCTTGTTATACATTTATGCAGAATCTTGCGTATGCTTATGCCAACAAAGGAGCTCTCGTCTTGTACTAGTTGCTAGAAGAGAGAATCGTCTTCGAGAAGTTGCAGAAAAAGCTAATAAGCATGGATCACCTGATGTTTTAGTTTGTGTAGCTGATGTCTCCAGAGTTGAAGACTGTAAAAGATTTGTTCAAGATGCCATCGATCATTTTGGGTGTTGTAAGTTCATCGTTCAATAAATCATTCCATTAGTTTTATCCCTATCTTTACCGTTTTAAAAATTAATTTTGATTTAATCTGTATCAATCTTATACATTTGATGTATATTCAGTGGATCATCTTGTGAATAACGCCGGAGTGACTAGTTGTTACACATTTGAGGATACAGCCGATATCACCACACCTACAAACCTAATGGTAATTCCACCACTCCAATTTCCAATTTCCTCAAGTATTTCTTAGTAGTCAATTGTGGTTTGCAGCATGCTTCAGAAAAAAAAAAACATATATAACCATGGCAAGTAAATATTTCTAAACTGAAAATCAATTTTATTACAGTATAATATTAGGGAAAGAGAAGAGGCTGGGAAAAGAGAAGCTGCAATTGATAAGAGAGAGTTTAGGTTACATGGATATAATATATGTATATACATGGAGATGGGAAAACCAGAAGACAATTGTTTTGGGCCGCACATCTATGGGCTGTAAGCCCTATAACAAATTTCTGATTTTTATTAAAAAAAAAATTCTGTAGAATGTGAACTTTTGGGGATCAGTTTATCCAACTCATTTTGCTGTTCCACATTTGAAAAAGAGGAAAGGCAAGATCGTGGTGATTGCATCTCTAGCGTCATGGTTGTATTCCCCACAAATGATCTTCTATGGTGTAAGCGAACTATATCATTTAATTAAAAAAGATGATCACATTAGGCAACTTTACATAGATGGGGAGTTGACAGATGACAGATCAAAGCTGAAGCATCACATTGTGGATTTCTACAAAGATCATTTATGAGTAAGGCAACTGCAAGAAGAAGGCACAACAGGATTAGGCAAATTTACATAGATGGGGAGTTGACAGATGACAGATCAAAGCTGCAGCATCACATTGTGGATTTCTACAAAGATCTTTTCAAGGAGGAAGAGATTATCAGACCTGCTTTGGAGGACATTAACTTTGATACCATCAATGCAATGGAAGCTGATATTTTAGAAGCAAACTTTACTGAGGAGGAGGTGCTGAATGCAATTCAAGATTTGGGGCAAGACAAATCACCATGGCCTGATGGCTACCCTCTGATGTTTTTCTCAAAATGTTGGAGTTTCCTGAAATCTGATATCATGGCAATAGTGCAAGAATTTTATGAAACAGGTGGTATAGATGTTAAACAAAACTCTACATTCATAACTCTTGTGCCTAAAAAAGATCATGTGGAATCCATTAAAGACTGTAGGCCTATATGCTTGCTTAACAGTACTTATAAAATTGTGGCTAAAATTCTAGCCACAAGACTGAAGTTGGTTATGCCAAAACTAATTTCACCTGTTCAGTGTGCTTATGGTAAAGGAAGACAGATTTTTGATGGCACTTTGATTGCAAATGAGCTTGTTGACTCTAGATTGAAGTCTGGTGTGCCTGGGATTATCTGTAAGATTGACCTAGAAAAGGCTTTTGATAGGGTCAATTGGATCTATCTAGATTTTGTGATGAGGAAAATGGGTTTTAGTTCAAAATGGTGCAAATGGATTAAATTTTGTTATTCTACAGCTTCTTTTTCTGTGTTGATTAATGGCTCAACTTTTGGTTTCTTTGGTAGCACTAGAGGAGTTAGACAAGGTTGTCTCATCTCACCTTTACTCTTCAATATTGCCATGGAAGGTTTTTCAAGATATTTAGATAAAGCAGCTAATCAAATGTTATTCAATGGATTCTCAGTAGTGGAAAATGGTCTAGTAGTAGATCATCTTCACTATGCTGATGATACAATTATCTTTGTGGATAACAAGAAAGAAGAACTTACAAATCTTTTCTCTATTCTACACTGCTTTGAATTCATTGCAGGTCTGAAGATCAATACTTCCAAAACAAGGTTAATTGCAATTGGTAAGGTTCCAGAACTTAATGAGTGGGCAGATGACTTTGGTTCCAAGACAGATTCTTTGTCTTTTATATACCTGGGAATGCCTTTGGGAGCCAAAGATAATAAAAAATCTATCTGGACTCCTATTATTGAGAGAATTGATGCTAGACTTTCTTTTTGGAATCAGATTTCTCTTTCAAAAGGAGGTAAATTGGCCCTTCTCAAGCATATTCTCAGCTCCCTTCCAATGTATTATTTTTCTTTGTTTAAAGCTCCTATTTCAATTATAAATATTATGGAGAAGAAAATGAGGAACTTTCTATGGGAGCATAATTCTTCTGGTAGTAAATGTTCTCATCTGATTAATTGGAATTTGGTAATGGCTTCTAAAGAAAGAGGTGGTTTAGGAATTCTTAATCTAAGACTTATGAATCAAGCTCTTTTAGCCAAATGGTGTTGGAGATTTGGGAGTGAGAAATCACATTTGTGGTATAAGCTTATTGTTGAGAAGTATGGCTGCCAATTTTCATTTTGGATTCCAGAAAGAGTTTACTATGCTTACGGGGTTTTTTGCTGGAGGACAATTGTGGAAGCCAGTTCTCTTATAACTACAAACTACACACTTAACATCCATTCAGGAGCAAATATCTCTTTTTGGCATGATAGATGGAGAGGTGAGTTCTGCCTAAAGGAGACTTTAAACGGTCTTTATAAGCTGGACAGATTCAACAATGCAAGTATAGCTGATCACATTACACCAGACAACTCTTGGAATTTTGATTTTAAGAGGGTTTTATCAAATGATGAAACAAATTCTTTAGCTGCTTTTTTTCAGGTCATTGGTTCTACTCCTCCAATCCTTGATACACTGCCAGATGTTAGAATATGGTCTCTAACACAAGATGGAATCTTCTCTGTGAATTCTCTTTACTCAAAGATGATTAGTAATGAAAGAATAAATAATTTCACTCATAACTTTGTTTGGGTTACTGGCATTCCTCCAAAGGTCAATTTCTTATTATGGTGTGCTACTCATGGAAGATTGAACTCTCAAGATATGTTGAATCATAAAGGGTTAGATATTTACAGTTCTTGCAGCTTATGTGGTGATAGTCCTGAATCACAAGATCACATACTTCTTCACTGCAAAGTCACCTACAAGGTATGGTCCTCTCTAACTCCTTATGAAAATTGGGCGTGGGTCTTTCCGGAATCTTTCATTAACCTGGCAAACACTTGGCACAACAATAACATCTCCGGCATTGGGAAAGTGATTTGGAATCTAATACCACCCGCTGTTATTTGGGTCTTATGGAGGGAAAGAAACTGCCGAGTTTTTGAGGAGAACTACACCTACAAACTAGATGAAGATTTGTGCAATGATGTCAAAGCTCTAGTTCTCTCTTGGGCGGTTGTTTTTGGAAATAGGGTTTGCTTGAACTTTACTTACACAGTTCAAAATTGGAACCTTATTTACATGTAATTTTCTTTTTTTGTTTTTAACTACCTCTGGTAGTTCTTATATATTCTTCTTCTCTTAATAAAATCTTCTCTTCTAATCAAAAAAAAAAAAAACATTAGCAAAATATTTCAATTATGCAAGATTATTTACTCATTTATTAGATATTTCCTCGTAAAGATTGTGTAGGCAAGTAAAGATGCGATGATGAATTTCTTCGAGACATTGAGAGTTGAGTTAGGCTCTTCGGTTAAGATTACAATAGTATCTCCAGGGTTTATAGAATCAGAAATGATTAAGTCAAACACCTTAGCAATGATGGTTCAGCGCAGGTACTTGATCCAGAAAAAAAAAAGATGTAAGTCCATCAAAATATATAATGTACACACCTTTTAGGTTGTGAATTCAACTTCATGTGATTGCATTACTAACTGGTTATTTGATAATGAATAGTCTCTGGTGGGAATGTTTCCGGTACGGGGAGGATTCGAATGTGCCAAGACTATCGTGCATGGTGTACGTAGAGGGGATAGGAATTTAACCGATCCTTCATGGTTCAGAGTTTTGTACATATGCAAAGTATTTGTAAGTGAGATAGTGGAATTGGTTTTCAATGTATTGTTTGTACCACAACCGGGATTAACCGAAAACAACACTTTGAACAAAAGGATTTTAGACTTCATCGGAATGAAGAAATACATCTATCCAAGAGTCAAAAGAGAGTAATGATATTAAATTCGTGCAAGAGTTTCAAATTTAATTGTTTTGCTCTAAATTTATAGGCTATTCTACCCTTTCCTTCTAGATACTATTATTAGTCAATATCTTAATGAACATCACCTTACGCATAAATATTTTCGTTGTTTTTTTTTTTTTTTTATCATGTCAAGATTTGTAAACCTTGGTGGTTTACTTTGTTTTTGAGTCCTGTTATTGGGAGGGAAAAATATAGCTAAAATTCAGGTCAGCGCTGTCAAAAGAGATACATAACCAAAATAATGTTTGAGGATAATCAGGGGGTGAAGGAAGAAGATATAAAGACAAGAAGAAGAACCATCATATTAGAGATTAGTAGTCATATTACATAGGTTACAGTACCATATACATATAAAAGGGTAAGTGGATGGACCGCACATCCATGGGACATAGGTCCTGTAACACTCCCCCTTGTGCGGTTCAATAACAAAACTTTATACATAGTGCTTCACATATAGTGCTTTGAATGTATTTCTTCAAATGATGTCCTCTCTTTGATGGCTTGTGTCGAAATCAATCTCCTCATTAAAACTTTGACAAGTAAAAACCCAGTGGGATAAAACCTTGGTACAACTCTTCACATGTAGTCTCGTACTCTACATGTAGCTTATCACATGCAATACGATCTTCAAAGATCGATGAGTCTAAGTTAATTGCCTCGTTAAAACTTTTTTCGGAAAACCTAGAGGATAAAACCCGAACTAAAGAAAAAGAGTACAATATTAATTAACCTTAGAACATAGTTGGATGCGTATACGTTTCCTCATTAAAACCTTGACAAGGAAAACCCAGTGGAATAAAACCTTGACGAAGGGAAAAGAGTACAACGTGACATATGCAAGTAAAGGTAACCTATTGCAAATGATCACTTTGCTCCGTTGAAGTGGACTAGTTGATTCACAACTTCTAAGATAGAAAATCCATGTAGGAAAGACAATAGCCTTACCTAGGAAATTACATTCCTGTTGTTTGTTGTTGTCTCATTAAAAACCTCTCCGAGCAAAAAAACCTTGTGGGAAAAAGTAACCTCGGTGAAGGAAAAGAGTTCAACACACCATTAGATGCTCCCCCTGATGTTAGATAATTTTCATTAGTCTAATTTAGTCAAAAGGAGTTTATCACACTTTACTTTGGTGACTTGAACATTTATAAAACCATGTTGTTGATTCTAGAATTTACGTTGTTTAACAGACTATCGCATTTCATTTCTTTGATTCAGATATTTTCAGTAATATCAAAACGATCCTTATATCTTCAACGTTCAACATACTTGATGTTTTTTAGTGTTGCCTCGCTAAAAACCTTGTCGAGTAACAAAACCCTTTGGGAAAAACTATTCTCGATCGAAGGGAAAAAGAGTACACCGCTTCAATTTCAAAGTAAAATATGTTGACATCATATCCTTGGATCCTCCCCCCCGATGTCGGCATCTCCCCTGATTTCTTTCAGAGTTGTTCCATACAGTTCATTTAGTCATGTATTTTTCGAAACTGAATATTGGTAATGACTTAGAAAATAATCTACCATATCTCCCTCTAATTACTTTCGTTGGAGAAGAGATTATTGTTCCTTCATAATCAACAACTTTTGGATTGGACTTTCGTTAGCATTCCTTTTAATGTCCTTGTAGGGATAAAACAAATTTATGTCAATGGTTAATTTTAAGTACATGATTACATTCATTATACCATTCCAATGACGTTGTGTTTGCGTGAAGATATATCTAGCTAACAAGTTCCTTGAGGATGCAAAATTTTAACCGAGTACATTATTATACTAAGTACAACAATGCGTCTATTGTACTTAGATATGGGAATTTCATCTCCCAACACATATTCGTCATATTCCTTTGGACGAAATGGTTACTTACTTACATTTGAACCTCGACTAATCATGGGAGTGATATCAGGATGCATGTCTTTGTTAAATTTCCTGACAACTCCTAGATTTTCCATCTCAAATTTGGATTTTAAATAGATTTTAAGGTCTCTTATTACATCAAGAGTACACATCATATCTGTACCATCAACATAAATAGCTACAATTCCAAATCAGGAACTTTCTTATGAATATGCAAGGAAAAATAAATTACTTGTCTATCCCCTCCAAATCAAATAACCACTTAGACGTGTATACCATATCCGCCTGATTGCTTGAATCTATAAGTGAGCGTTCTATCTAACTGTAAACGCACTCTATGGTCTAGAGTCATTTGATTTGGGAAACAAAAGTTTATCAAGTACTTTTGTAAATATCTTCTATCTCTTGATTCTTTCAGAGATACGTAAAAACCACATACATATGCTGCATTTCAAGTCCTTTTGAAATTACCAAGCTAACTAAGTAGCAAAATGCTATAATGCTTATTACAACAAAGTAAACAATTCTAGGGCTTTGTGAGATACCTCGCGCCACAAGTAAAGTCTTTATACTTTTAAGACTGCTTTCTTCTCATTATGCTTTGTGACAAATTAATCATGCATGTCCAATAGGATTTACACTTGGTTGGTTAGCACTACCACACCAAATACCTATATATTTGTCAAAGAACCAAGTTCTACCTGGATTGTATAGGCCAAATATGCTATTTATTTGAAATTAATCAAAACAAAGCATGGTTCGATCTCATTGTGCTCTACTTCTGGAGAAAATATTTATGGATTATATCATCATTGTGCACGCATGATCCTTCCATTGACTCATATGCATTCTCATAATCCGTCAGGATTTCATTGTTCTCTGGAATCATTTAAAACTTAGGAGCGTCCTCCAGTATTGATTCATGGACATAGTCAGAGACAATCAAATGAGATGATTTCATTAATGATACAAACTAGGTTGTGCTTTACTCATCTACTTCCTTTCTAGGTGAGCATTGATCGAACCTGGTGGTCTCTCCATATTCCTTTATGGAGCCACGGCCTCAACTACACTTCCACCAAGTATAGTTTCAACACCTTAGTCTATGGTGTACCCCGTACTGAGGATTTCTAACTTTGCAGGATTATTTGCAGCTGGTATGCATGATCTTGTCACATTGCTGATATCAGTGCACTTTCTGAAATCGATTATTCTTTGTCACTTCATATTTACATTTGTGAAGTACAAGAATTAATCTGAGACACATTGGGAACACACCAAGACAATTCATGTAGTTCCCTTATAAATTACTTTTCCTTATCTTCCCCTAACGACGGGAAGACCGTCTCATTAAAATGACAATCGGAAAATCTAGCGATAATAAATCTCCTCCCAAAGGTTTTAAAATGCGGATAGTCGTTGGAAATTCTTGTCCAACATAGTCACTTAATCATTTTGATGACCCATCATAGTACGATGTGGATTCGTATGGGCACATATATAGTGCAACCAAAAATGCGTAAGAACACAAAATATCAGGCTTATATCCAGTTACCAACTGGTACGCAAAGAATGGTTGACCAATTGTGGGTCTAAAACGAATAAGTGAAGATGCGTGTAATATTGCATATCCCCCAAGCATTTATAGGAATGTTGTTACGCATAACCTATCCTTAGATACCATCTGGAACCTTTGATGGTAGCCTCTGCGAGACCATGGGGTGAGGATGTTCTAAACTGATCCTATTAAACATGCAATATTCATCAAGTCCTTTTGATGTAAATATCTAGCATTGACAAGGTCGGTGAGCTAGGATTGTTTCAAAAACACATAATTTCTTGTGAATAGTAATTAATTCAACACTTAGAATCATCCACCAGAGCAATAAATCACTTGAATGGTCCGCATTCTGCATGGATATGTTCAAAAATATCACCTTATTTATTTTGAAAGAATGGGTTGTTTACCATTTGCATCTTAGGATGGTCTCAATCCTTTTTACTAAAAAATGACTTTGTAAAATGAGTTACATTATTTATTACTTTAAAATCATAATGGGAGGGGAGGTGGTGTTTCTAATACTTTATAAAGAGTTGATTATGAGAGATGATGTCACTTTGCATTCTTTCGATCTTTGTGATACCCATTTTCTTGTTAACTCAAATAAAAGGATGTTCATTTGAGTTCTTTCAAAATAGAACATCATATCACAACCAAAGTGTCTTTATGGTTATGTCAAAACCTGAGTGAGTCAATTCCCAACATTAAATTGTCAATTATCCAAGTATTAGTGATTTAAAGTTCACTAGACTAATTGACTCATTATTTTCTCTAAAATGTGATTCCTTTCACATTTATTAGAGGTGATTTGTAGATGCATTCCCATTCTCACGGTTATTTTTCGTTCAATAACCGTTTGCACAGACTTCATAGAAACTTAACAAAGTGTGACTAGCTCTTGGTTCTTACAGAGCTCATGTAACTTTTATTCTTTATACTAATTAGGCAACAAAGATTGAGCATTCCTTCACTCGGATATTATCTGTAATGATCCAATCATCGCATGGAATTACATAAGGAAACAATTCAATAAATAATTTAATAGATTTCCTTAAGAGCTTCGTGTAATAAGTGGTGTGGCCTTATTACGTAACAAAAGAAAATTTATCTCATTTACTTTATAGTGTTACAATTCATGAGGATAATATACTTTTCATCATAATGTACGAATGATCCTTTTAACTCAAGTACTTATGAGTATATCTCAAGTGCTTTAGAGTATTTCAGTCTCATGGAAATGATATACTTTTCATTTCATAAGTACAAACTATGAATTTAGTTCTTCGCATAAAAAAGTTCTTTATTTTAACATAAAAAAAATGTTTACTAAACTACCATACAACCAATAGTCCAGGATCAAATCATACAAAATTCAGTTGATTAAAGATAATTAATAAAAACTTATCAAAATGTAAGTGTATTAATTGGGCAAGTTTCTTATTTCCACTGAAGTTGACAAGCGGGAGTATGGATTTCTTTCAACATATAGTGAGTTTATTGTCATTTAAACTCTCTATATATCTTGTAGTTGGCTTCTACTATATGATACCTGCATTCCATCACTTGTACCATACTCAGTAAATGTTTATACCAAGCGTCCAACTCTCAATCCAATGAGTCAGAATTACGTCTCTGTCTCATGCTCAGTAAATACATTTACTTTGTATTGTTACTACTTGAGCTAATATTACAAGTGTTTTAAATTCCAATGAACATTCAAATTTTCGGGGGGGAAATTTCATGAATGTTTAAAACGTAGAAGTTATGTCTTCATCTTTTGAACAATGCATCGTCATTGGTTGAAGGTTTTCATGATGGAATTAAATACCTTGTAGACACAATTGACTTCTGTATCATAGGCTCTTTAATGGCGCTCAAGTACTTCTGAGTCCAAAAGGTCAAATTTTATTCGAGTTGGTTTAATCAGAACCAAGACAACGGATTGATCAATGCCCAGTCCATTGGGTTGACTATGCCATGGTTAACAAAAGTCCACATATATGTTCCATTATATATGAAGTGCTCAGGCCCATTGATAATAACCTTGAAACTATTAGCATATGATCCCAAAACATATTGTTAACCCTAAAATTGGAAATTACATTCTCCGACTTTAGTGATCGGACAACAATATTAAACATCTTCGATGATTATGAAATTTTTACACTAACTTCATAATAATGTTTCCACAAACATGACAAAATTTCAACTAAATCCAACGGATAAGTAAAAAGTTATCCGTGACACCGTATGACTGTTCTAATTAGCATTTATGTAGACACAGTTGGAAATATCACGTACTTATGAGTATTTTCATGGTTGGATATTTATGAAATTTTTATATTAATGCACCAAGAATAATATACAAAACATACCAAAAATATAGTATAATCCAACGGTTGAAATTCTCAAAACTTATGGTTTTCTACGCTGTTAAAAATTAGGGTTTTTCTGAACGTACACATCTTTATTAAATTAAGGTTTTGGAGATTGCATCATATTCCGATTGGATTTAAATTTTAACATAGTAAGTAATGATCGATTGGGTTAAATATATTAAATTTTAATGAACATCTAACGGTTTAATCTCTATGTTTAATAATCATATGTTTGTGGAACCCTATTATATACTACGAAAACGAAATTTCTTTGTTCAAAAGAAATACCTGGTAACGCATCCATGATGATAAACAAATAGGATAAGAACCACGCTAATCTTCAAGGAATAATCCATAACCAGTCTTGAATGAAGAAAAAATAATTGCACAAGTTGGTAGAGTCGTGCATGATAACGTGTTTGAGGATAATCAGGGGTGAAGGAAGAAGATATAGAGACAACAAGAAGAACCATCATTTTAGAGATTAGTAGTCATATTACATAGGTTACATTACCATATACATATAAAAGGATAAGTGGATGGACCGCACATCCATGGGCCATAGGTCCTGTAACAAATAAACAATTTTTTTTATAAAATGCCACCCCACCCTTACTAATTTAACCGTCCATGATCACATATGTGGATCGTCTTCCTCTAGAACCCTATTTTTTTTTTCTAAGCAGCGATTAGATTTCTGAATGACATTGAATCATGGAAAAAAAACTTGGAAGGCAAGAGAATGTTGTGTGGCTGGGAATGGTATCCACATACGGAGATTCTTCTTTTTCTCTAAGCTTGCATGTATATGGTTTTGGAAACTGATATTGGATAAGCTAAAGAAAGCACTCATAATGCTTCTTATTTTTGTTTTTCATTTTCCATATTCATCGAATCAAATCTTCAACTATACGAAATAAATCTTCAACTATATACGATTGGATCATCTTAGTTCAATCATGGGTTATAGTTGCAGCAAAGGATGTTTGGTATTTCCCGGTTCATCTCGTTTATGCGGGGGTGATGCTCATACACGATCGTTTCTCCAGTACTGTATATGCGGTTGGGTAATCATCCACGAAATGTTATTTTTTATTTGGAGAAATGTTGATTATCAACGAAACATTTCCTCTGTTTCGAGATGTGATATTTCACTGTTATATAGTTAAGTATCTGCTTGGTTAGTAAAATTAAATACTAGGGCATTTTAGATATTTAATTCATTTTCTGAAAAGTCAATCCCTCCCATTTTTTTTTATCAATAAAGAAAAGAAGAAAGTTATTGACAATAAGAGATAATCGAAGCTGCCTCCCACATTTGAGGATTTGGGTTTCTTACTCCAACTTTAGCTAAGTTCAGGAGTTCAGGAACGTTTTTAGACTTTATGTCCTTACATATAACAAATTCAAAGGAGGATAAAAGAAGGAGCAGCTGATCCATTTTGGAGTTAGTTTTCCAACTGGTTCGTTTTGCGGTTCCTTTTAACGTTTTGTTGATCCGGGTGTTGTTTCCTTGCAGATAGAAAGTTTTGCATTTCAGTTTGCTAGCCCACTCTAGCGCATCGCTGACAGCCAGGAAATCTCCTTCTTCTTTTCCATGTGCTCTGTCTCTCCTAGTTTTTCTGCCAATGGTTTCTCCATTTGATCCTGTAATCAAAACCCCAATCCATGTTAAGCATGTTACCTGATCATAGTATGTCATATAAGAAAAGGCAATGTTTAGAATGTTTCCATGACTAGTGTTGGCATCTATGCTTGTTGGTAATCTAGCTATGCTTCTATCTTGGAGGTTCCTGGTCAAGTTCAGATGGTCCATAATGAGTTTTCCTGTCCTAGTGGGACATGGTTTAATCTTTTGAAAGACTATTTCACATCTTGCCTTCCATTTGAACCAGCATATGGTGGCGCATAGATCTTTCCACAGGCCAAAATGAGTTTGGGGATGATAGGTTAGAAACCAACTAGAACACCAGTCATTAAAGGAGACAAAGCCATGAGTAACATTATCAAGATTTAAAGAAAAAAAAGACCAAACAGCTTTAGTAAAGCAACATTGCATAAGGGAATGTTTGCTTGTCTCTATGCCATTCCTGCACATTAAACAAAGTGGGTCAATATGATTAATCCGACCAGAAAAAACACCACTAAAAGGAACAATATTATTCTTCACTTTCTAGATAAAGAACTTGATTTTGGGCAGGACATTGAGATCCCAAATTTTCACCGCTAGAGTATCTGTTACTTGTTCCGGTTTGTTGTCAAGAAGGTCATAAAGAGATTTACTAGAGAACTTTCCTTGAGGGTCATCAATCCATCTAAGGATGTCATCAGTATTCCTATTTGGGGTGATAGTTAATATTTTTTTTATGGTGTAACAGTCGAACATTTGCTGTAGAACATGCATATCCCAACGATTTTCCGATATTAAGTGTTGAACTAATGTGTGATTTCCATAATAGTCATGTTTTAAAGTCAGAGAATGGTCAGTCATATCAGGAATCCAGTTATCTTTAAGAATATGAACACTATTGCCTCTACCTATTTACCATATGCTATATTGTTTAACTAACATCAGTCCAGTGTGAATCCCTTTCCAAGCCCAAGAGGCACTATCATTACAACTAGCATGAAAAGGATTAGTGTGAGGAAAATACATGCCTTTCATAGTTTTAGTATAAATAGAGTTGGGCTGGTTAAACAGCCTCCAAGCATTCTTAGCAATCAAAGCAAGATTCATTTTATTGAGATCTTTTAACCCATTTCCTCCTTTTTCTTTACTAACATTGAGATTAGTCCATTTCTTCATATATACTCCCTTAGATTCACTAGGTTCCCCCGATTTACCCCACCAGAAGTCTCTAATTATGCTCGTCGCTTTCTTAGTGATTTGCTTAGGGAGGATAAAAGTAGACATGTTATAAACAGGTAAGGTTTCAAGAACAGATTTAGCTAAAATTTCCCTACCAGGAGGAGTAGCAGATTTACCTTTCCAACCTTTTAGACGACCACTCATCTTATCTAACAAATTATCAAAGCAAGCAATTTTAGATTTATTCGTGAAAAGGGGGCCTCCTAAATATTTGTCATCTAGTCTAATTTTTTTCACCTTAAGAATATCAATTATGGATTTGCCAAAACTGTTACTAATATGGGGAGTGAAAAATATTCCAGATTTAAAAAAATTAATCATTTGGCCCGAAGAGTTACTATAATCTTCAAGAACTTTTAGAAGGTTAGAACTTTGAGAAGTTGTATCCTTCGTGAAGATTAGGCAGTCATTTGCAAAGAGCAGGTGAGATATAGCCGGACAATGTTTGTTTATCTTAAACCCCAAGATTAGCCCCTGACTTTCAGCATTGGTAAGAGTTCTAGAAAAGGACTGCATACACAAGATGAATAGGTAGGGAGATAAAGGATCTCCCTGCCTCAGACCTCTAGTAGGTTTGAAAGGTTTACTAGGGACACCATTAATGAAAATGGATGAAGAACTAGTGCTAATACATTGGTGTATCAGGTTACACCAAGCATCACAAAATCCCATTTTCTTTAGGATAGCAATCAAAAAATCCCACTCCACGCGATCAAAAGCCTTCGACATATCAATTTTTAGGCCAAGATAATCGGTTTTAGATTATTATTTTTTTCCTCATGGCATGAATTATCTCATGAGCAACAAGGATGTTGTCTGAGATTAGCCGATTTTTAACAAAAGCTTACTGATAGGGGGAGATAAGCATGTCTAAGAATGGTTTCAACCTATTATCTAAGACTTTAGAAATAATTTTATAAGCAATGTTACAAAGACTTATAGGTTTATAGTCTCCTGGAGAGGTAGGATGCAAGACCTTCGAAATCAAAGATATAAATGTTTGGTTCAGTTGAGTGAGCATGTTCCCACTACTAAAAAAGGCCTGAACAGTTTTAATTACATCACCACTGACAATCTCCCAGTTCTTTTGAAAGAAGCAGGCCGGAAAATCGTCCGGTCCAGGACTAGCATTAGGTGGCATGTTAAAAATGGCATCATGGATTTCAGCATCAGATGGTCTAGCCATTAGCAACACACTGTCCGCAATTATAAATTTGAGAGGGTACTAGATTAACTATATCATGATTAATAACATGTCAATCCCTCCCATGAAATGCGATTTCCTCCCCCACAATCCTTCCCTCCTCAAATCCATTGTTTCCTTCCAGTAACACAAGACTCTTGTTTTTACTACGCTACTGACCGCAATAAGGCTTGTTTTATGTACTTACGTATCTCACATGTTTTTAGGTAAGAAATGGGCCTACTTTGTGCGAGTACCATTCTTGTCCTAGAAATAGGGGTGTGTAACGGACGGACGGATGCGGATTAGGGGTCACCCGCGTCCAAACCATTAAAGTTGCAGATTTGGAAAATCCAATCGTGTCCGGCCCAATATCACCCACGGATTTGACATCCGCGGATCAACGGATGTTACGGGCCGGATGCGGATTAACCGCGGATTTAGTCAAGGAAAAAAAAATGATCGTAAATTGATCTTCAGCAGTCTTTTGATTATGATTACTTCTTTTCGCCAGTCAACTTGTGGTGTTGAATTGAGTCTTTACTGTGAGTGTTCAAGTTCATCGATGGGTGTTAATATTATATCTGCAAGAACCTCATGCATCCTGTTGTCTACTAGATTAGGCCTAGTTTATTATTCAGAGTTGACTCAAATTTCTCTTTTCTAGGCACTACTTCCCTGTCTCCGTTTTAACTAAAATTTCTCTTCTCTAGGTACTATACCACCGCCTCTCAATGATTGCATAAGCTAGTTGTTGATCAGCTCTCTTAATTATAATCTCAATGATTGCATAAGCTAGTTGCTAATCTAGCAAGGCAGGAATTTTGAAGAACAAGACTAGCACTTTAATGAACCACCACACGACTATGTAAATCCTCAAGGTCTTCTAGATTACTTCTAAACATGATATCATGTTGTGTATCAAATGGGTCTATACTTGTAGATACATGTTTGTCATCCGATTCTTTTGAACTCAACATCATATACACATCCATAATCTATACAAAATCATCAAATAAAAACAACATAGTCACACAATGCACTTAAATTGTTTACATAAACTAAAACATGGTAATTTGATGCCTATGTTACCCTAAGTTTCATGTCAAAACATGGTAATTGTTCTCTAACCTCTTGAAACTATGTTACCATAAACTAAGTTTCATGTCATTAAACAATATTATGTAAAAAAATATTAAAGAAATTTACAAATCAACTAACCTCCTTTTGTATTCTCAATCAAATTAAGAAATTGAAGTATTCCTAGTTTGTAAATGATTTGGTCATAATAAGATCATTCATTTTGAATAGGGTACCTGCATCAAGAATCAACCATAGTTGGAGTTAGACCCAATAAATAAACCCAGTTGAAACCTATTCTCAAATTAACAGTAAAACTCAATAAAAGCCCCTAATTCTCAAATTAAAAGTAGAACTCAATGAACCCTAATTTCAAAATTAAACCCCTAATTATCAAATTAGATAAAGATGCTTACTTTGTTTATGTGATTCAATAACCTTCTTGATAATCCAACTTTATTTCTCACTGATTCAATGACCTTCTTATTGGAGGAAAAAAATGGGGTGGGATTTGGGGTTTTTTTTGTGAGAAGAAGAAGAGGAGACTTGTGTCAAGAAGAAGAACAGGGAAGAGAACCCGTGTTTCTTCTGTATAGATAACTCAAAAAACGCAATTCTTATTAGCGCTCGGCGCTATTGTTATTAGCGCTCGGCGCTATTGTTATTAGCGTTCAACGCTATTAAGAACGGCGTAAAACGCTATTAACATTAGCGTTTTGACCGTTGACTTGAGTCAAGCGCTGTTAACAATAGCGTTTTGTAGCGCCATTAACATTAGCGTTTTGCGCTATTCGTATTAGCGTTTTGTATGTTCCACCATTAGACTTGCACTTCCATCCACGGTTCCAAATGCTGAGGTGGCATGGAAGATGGAAGATGGATGGATTCCACCATAAGACTTGCTTTAAACAAAGCATGATGAATCACATGGGAGAGTATGACCATGTCATCATCATCATGATCTATTTAAGATTACTATCTCTTGATGAGTACTACAAGACCTTGAATATATCCTTCAACCACTCCCTTAGCGGATCATGGTTCACTATAAATAGTGCTAACTAGTATGCAGGGTAAGTAAGAATCCCACTCACAATATCGTTGTTGTAGTGCGCATTTTTTGTTATTTGCTTTAGTACTGCAGGGACTATCTATAGCTTAATGGCAATGTTTATGATTATACGGTGCGGGTGAATCCGCGGATTTCAAAGTCCAACCGCAACCAAACCGCTAAAAGTGCAGATTTGAGAATTCAACCCGTGTCCGGCCCATAGATCTTGCGGATTGGGTTTCACCCGTATTTTTGTGGACGGATACGGATGAAATCCGCGGTTCCAGACTTTTTGCTCACCCCTACCTAGAAATCAGATTTGGGGTGACCAAAATAACTATGGGAAAATTAGGCTAAGGCACAACCCACGATAACCCATGATATGAGGCCCCTAGTTAAAAGAAGTTTAAATCTAGGCCCCGAGTTATTAAAAGACAATCATACCCTTTTGTATATTTTCAAGCCCCAAATAAAATAAAATTCAAATTTAAGCCCCAAATATTAAAATATAGCAAACATGATGTCACATCCATCTTTAACGACCGCCACCACCACCACTAACCACCACCTCCGACGACCGCCACCACTAACCACCACCTCCGACGACCGCCACCACCAACCACCACCACCGACGACCACCACCAACAACAACAAACACCTCCGTCGGCGACCACCAGCGTCTCCGATCACCACCGCCGAAACCAACCACCACCGCCAACCACCTCCGCCAGTGACCACCATCAACAGAAGAAACCACCACCGCCGGAAACCACCACCTCCATCGCCGGCGGCCACCACCTCCTCCCACCAATAATATATGGATGTGTATTCTGAATTTACACATGCAACGAGCATGTGTATCCAGAAGTTACACATGGGTATGGCATGAAAGGGTTACACATGTGTAAGCAGAAGTTACACATGCATATAACATGTATGGAAATTATGAGATGCGGTTTCAATCTATGAATGTTATGGAAATTATTAGAACATGGATTGAAAACGAAACAACCCATGAAGTTGTAACAAGAATGTGTGTTCTGTGGAACATATGGAAAATCAGGAATGAAATAGTTTTCTCTCAGGGCAGATTTTCTATCAATATTATTTTGAAGAATATTCATCATGATATTAAATTATGTATGGAAAACTATGGAAAGAATGATGTAGTAAATATCAGTTTGGTACAAGCTTGGTCTCCTCCTCCTCTGCCGTTTGTTAAAATCAATGTTGATGCAGCATTTATTCCCAATAATGGTGAAGCAGGAGTTGTGGCTCGTGATAGCAGTGGAAGATTCCTTGGATGTGCATCCAGTACCTTTGATTGTTCTTCTTCTCTTCTCGCAGAAATAATTGCCTGCCGACTGGGTTTGGAATTGGGTATAAAATTTAACTTTACTCATATTATCATCGAAGGAGATGCGGCTCTGGTGACTGCTGCTGTTCTTTTAGAATTGAGTGATGTTCCTTGGTCAATCAGATATGAAGTATTGAAGATTAAAGATGCAGCTATGCAATTTAATGTTGTAAAACTTCAGCATGTTAGGAAGAATGCAAACAATCTGGCTCATGATTTATGCCAATTTGCTTCTCGTGCTAATGTAAATAGTTAGTGGAATGACAATTCTCCACCTCTTTGTATTTCTGCAAACCTCAACTTTGAGGTAGTTTAATAAAGTTTGGGCTCTCTTTGAGCCCTTTCCCCCGTCAAAAAAAAAAAGTGTATCCAAAGGTTATACATCCATATGGTATGTGTAATGAGAAGTTACACATAAAAAAAAAAGACATAAAAAAGTAAACATAAAAAAAATACATGTATTACACTTTAAGATTTATTTACAATAATTTCTTAGCATGTGTAACTAAAAGTTACACACGCATTTGTCTAGTGTAACTGGGAGTTACATATGCATCTATCTAGTGTAATTGAAATTTATACAACATTATGCACACTTTCAACAACATTTATCCTACAGCTACCACCATGGCTCATTTCATCATTCTCTACTAGCATCAATTCCTGACAAATCCACTGCAATAGCAACATACATTGACAACTCTGCACCTGTTTATCCTAACATGCATCTAGCATGCAATATTGAGTTCTCAGACTCAGGCCATAACTTACCACATATCAATTCCATCGTAACCCATGTCCTGCAACTGCAACCAACACCAATAAACTGAATTATGTATCATTTCAGGTTTACTCAAACTTTTACACATATAACTAGCAGTTACACATTCAATTAGCATGTGTAACTTGTAGTTACATATCCAATTGGCATGTGTAACTAGTAGCTACAAGACTTCAGTATCTGTTCTTTGAGCTAATCTAATATATGCAATTAGCTTGCGTACCCGTAAAGTATGAAGGCGATCAAACTTCAAAAGCTAATAGTTCCTACAAAATTATACAATTATGTATATTGCATTCTGTTGTCCATACACTACTTTCGCTATGGACTTTCTATGGACTTAAACTGGTTAACTTAGTTTACTAGTTAGTCTTACATTTTCTTAAACAAACCATTTCCATTACTTACCTATAAGCAGAGATATATAGGGGCATCTTGATTTTCTTTCAGTAGCATTAACTTATCACCTCGATCATCATTGACAACAAGCCAATCGTTTCTGTTGTTTCATGAATAATTGCTCTAAATTATCAATCACTAACTGAACCTGGATCATTCAAAGTGGCGTTATTATACAAGATTACAAGTAACTACTTAGGTTTAATCATACACAATACTACTACTTGTGAAAGGCCTACTAATTTGGCAACTGCTTGTGTAAAAACTATATGTAAGTAAAATCTATGTAACCTGAAGTTACACATTCAATCAGCATGTGTAACTAGAAGTTACACATCTAATTAGCTTGTGTAAATATAAGTTACACATACTTTTGCATACTACTGAGAAATGATGACAGATTTAATCCATAAGTACAGGTCTAGCTAAGGGTTCGGTGCAGGCTGGAAGCCAAATACACACTATGAATACTGAAAATCAAAAAAACTGTGAATTATTATGTATAACGTACCATATCCAGAGTGAAAACCCCTCAATCTGGCTTTTGTCATTCTTCGTGCATGAGATCGAGAGTGAATGTGGTTTGGTTTGCAGCTGATGAATCCATCTTCAACCAACTTCCTAATGTGTTTCCCTGCACAAGACAACACAAAACTATTAAATTCAACCAAAAATAATCATAACGTAGATACAAACCAGTAGATCCACATAGCATGTGCAACTAGAAATTACACATTCGGTTAGCATGTGTGCTTGCAGATACACATGCATCTGAATTGTGTAACTAGGATTTACACATGCATCATACAATTTAATATATATGTTCAACATACGAAAAAGCTGTGAATTATTATGTATAACGTACCATATCCAGAGTGAAAAAATTCTTCGTGCATGAGATCGAGAGTGAATGGTTTGATACATTAATGTGTTTGCACAAGACAACACAAAACTATTAAATTCAACCAAAAATAATAAATTAAGAAAACCTAGAAAAAGGAAAAGATGATTTACACATGCATCATACTTATATATGTCAACATAAAATCAGCAAAGAGTAAATTAAGAAAACCAAAGGAAAAGATGTTGTGCACAAGAGTTGTACATAACAATAGCAAGCTTCTGTGAAGATAAAAAAAAACCCCCTAATTACCTCATTTGATTCATTTAGCAAAGCACTTCTTTTAGAGAGGTTGAGAATAACCCAGGGGATGTTCAAACTGGAAAGCATCTCAATACTGCATAAACAAAGGACGCGAGTTTTATTTATTCATACTTGCCTGAGTAGTGTTCCAGTATCAGACCAGAACATAGAAAACATGAATGCATGATGTGAGAAGATTAACTAATGTAATTAGGAATTACAGATGCATTTGAATAGTGTAACTGAAAGTTACAGATGCACCTGATTTGTGTAACCGAGAGTTACACATCCATATAATGCAAAGAAATGTCTAATGTCTAGTGCAACAAAAGTTGTTCAGAAAATCAAGTTTAATAAAGATAAAAGTGAAGGTGTAAAACCATACATGTCAGGGATGTATTTGAGACAGCCCCAAGTCTCATTGCCTCCCATAGAAAATCCAATCACATAGAATTTTGATCCTAGACCCAACTGGTCAGCAAGCTCTTCTACATCTAAAACAGTACTCTTATCTGTAGGTTTCGATTCAGATCACTTTTTCCATACCTAGCTATATCAAAATATCATATGTAACTGGCGGTTACACATCTAATTAGCATGTGTAACTAGTAGTTACAGTTCTAATTAGCATGTGTAACTAGAAGCTACACATTCATATAACTTGCGTACTTGTAAAGTCTGAAGGCATCATACTTCAAAAGCTAATAGTCCATACCAATGCTTAATGTTGATGATAAATACAATGAACCAATACACTATACGCACATGAACTAGTGCCAAAATAAAAATGGAAACGAATATTGCTCAATATTTACCTTTCAACAGACACACATGAACTACTGCTGGCCACCACCACTACCTTCCCATCCTCCTCCAAAACCTGCACCTCCATCACCAAAATTACCACAGATTCGTTTGCAGACCAGTTCACATGCTTCACAGCTGCCTCAAACACAAACACCTGAAAATTACCTATGACGACCGCATCCACAACTTTCTAGCAAACAATCATCATGTGTAACTAGTAGCTCCACATCTACTTAGCTTGTGTAACTTATAGTTATACATCAAATTAGCTTATGTAACTTATAGATACACATCTACTTAGCTTGTGTAACTAGAAATTACACATCAAATTAGCATGTGTAACTTATATAATAAAAAGTTACACATGTAACTTATTTAGCTTGTGTATCTATAAGTTACGAATCTAATAAAAAATTACACATGTAACAATAAGCATTGTTAAAACAACCAATATAGCTGCACAATTCCAAGCGCACAACATTGTCAGTTTATGTAACATGAATCTAACTTATGAATGTGTAACTAGCAGTTACACATACAAAATGTATGTGTAATCATTAGTTACACACCCAATTTAACTTGTATAACTAGAAGCTACATGTACATTTAGCATGTGAAACAAAAGCAAAGCCAAATTGACCAGTATGGAACTATCATATTACTAAAGTTATGCAGGAAACCTATGAAATACTATGGCAGGGAATTTAAACAAAACATATCATATGATAAGTTAGTATCGAGAGATATGCAGACAACAACCAAAAACTTTAATTTGTGAGAAATTATGCAGATAATATGAGATATAGTAGTTGATTTGTGTTCCTAGCAAATAACCTGCTAAATCAAGAATTTCATATGTTGAAACCACTGTATGTTCTGCATCAATATCATCTTATCAGGCTTGTCATCATAATTCTCCTCACCACTGGATGAGTATCACACAACGTCTTACCTGTTTGAGTATGATTATTTCTGAAACTTCAACACTCAAGTCGGTAGAAAGATGAACTTTAAGACCTGTATCTGTGAATTTCTTTAACCTTCACAAAACTTCAACACTCAAGACGGTAGAAGGATGAACTTTAAGACCTGTATATGTGAATTTCTTTTCCCTGCACAAAAAAATTGTATCACATCTCTTCATGATAGAAAAAGATATTACTTAGTATCAAATTATAGCCATTCATATCCACTTATCCTGCATTTACATCTCAGTCACCACCACATCTCTAATCCTTTCTTCTGCAAATTCTATCAATAAGCTCCAATAATTTAGTTCAAAATTTAACCTGCAATTTCAGTTTCACAAATAACCATATCACCGCCAGTAATTTTCAATAAATAGTACTAGTGTAACAAATTCAATTTCGTTCAAGAGATACAACAAACTACATAGAATTAGAAGTAAACTACACAAAACTGAGCAATTCAGTCAAAGTATATGAAACTTGTAACAAATAGATGGGTAATATAGATGATGATTCGCTGATTTCGAATCTGAAAACCGATTTTCAATCGAGATTTAAGATAAAGAGATCGATTGATTTCCAGTAAGGAAACCTAGGAAAAAAATTATAGCGTGTTCTTAAGATTTTCATCTTAAACAACAAGATAAATATTAGACTACAACAGATCTGAACTTCGATCATGATTTCGTAAAGAAAATTCAGTTGAAAATCATAATTTCAAGGTAACTTCAATTGAATTAAAAGATGATGATTAAAGAAAATTATATGCAAGTCGATTTGATTCTGTTGATGAATCTGCAGGTGCAGTTGATCTTGTTTCATATCAAACAAATCTTCTTCATCTTCAATATCATCTCTCTCTCGATCAGATGTAGCCGATCTTTGAAATTACAGAGGTATAAGATGAAAAACTGTGACAGAGAAGCCTAAAACTTCTTCTCGTTATTTCAGTAGAAGATCTAAAAGCAGAAGATGAAAAATGGATCTCAGGAAAACCCTAAAATCTATTTTCTCTACAACTGAGAGAGAGAGATGAGAGAGAAAAAAAAAATGAGAAATGAATGGATCTTATCATTTTTCTCTTGTATATATTGAAAAGGGTAAAACTGACATTACAAAAATGTCACTTTATTATCAAGACCTGAAAATAAAAATTCTGGGCCTAGAAATATTAAAAAAATGAAAGTATGGAGTTGATAGTATATGATCCATTTACTGGGGCTTCTATATGTTGAACCCATATAGTAGGGGGGTTCTAGTATTTTTCACAACAACTATATCCGTGGATTTCATTTGGCCAATATGAATTTTAGCGAGTGGACACACGACTCCCGTTTTGGTAGATTGGATATAAGTGAATTTCTAAAACCAGTTATTTATACGGGTTGAAGGCGAATTATATCACACATCTGCTAGACACCCAACCCTAAAGATAGCTTTTTGGTATTATATATAAACACTAGGGAATGACCCGTGCCGCTATTTCGTACTGTTTTAAGCTGAGGTAAAAACTAATTCTAAACCCATTAATTGTTATCAACTTATTTCGGCATTGGATATTCGTATTTGTATTTTTTTTTATCAATTTGTTTTATTTTTTTCCAAAACTTTTTTGAAGTAATAACCAGTTAGTCAATCATAATTCGTGTTTAAGTCCTAATTAGAATGGTGAGTTAAATATGTTCTCACCAACCACCGTCTGATCATAATTTTTTCCTTGTATCCGTGGGTTACAGCACTGGCTTTGGGATGATAAAACTTAGAACTTAATATAAAGCCAACACCATTAGGCTAACTGACTTTTATTTAAGTTCTGAAGTCTCTAACCATGTTGTTAAGCAAAACATCCCCTCCTTAACAGCCGCGTGGTTGGGTTTAAAAAAATGCAGACATACGCTATAAAGGAAAGATACCAAGTAGATTTTCTAAAAAGAAACTCAGAAAATCCCGGAAAAAAACAACCAAACCGACTAATCTAAAAAAAGGGACAACATGTGCCAGAACAAAACTCTGTTCTAAGCTTGACTAAACCATACATTTTATTAGGAATTTCTATTCTCAAGAGACTGTCAGGTCGGGAATCAAAACATAAGACCTGCCACACTGTAAATGCACACCCTTCTTGGTAAAAACAAATACATCTGAATAACTCACTTAACAGAAGGCATGTCTAAAATGAAGTTCATGTAGACTATAACAGATACGTTTCCACCTAGTTCGAAAAATCTCAAGGCAGTTTATGACTATGACTACGACTCATAAAAGCCTTAATACTTAATAGAAGCATTTGAGTCATAATGAATAATAATGATCTTGTACTCATGATTATCCACTGCCCATTCCAGTGCATGAATAATATCTATCACCTCGGCCACAGAGTTTTTTGAAATTCCCTTCACACCTGATTCTGCCATTACGAATTCACCAATGGTAATTAGAACCACAAAATCACATATCATCTACCCTAGTCTAACGTTTAAATAACAATCATGATAAATGTTAAATGATTGATAGTAGTTGAAACATCTTCAAAGAACGTAGACAGTTGTAGTTTAAGATAGGAAATAAAATTCTAACAGATTAACTTCTTAAGATAGGAAATAAAATTCCATTGGGATTACCCCTTGATGCCCATCATTATAAATCAAAATAGCATCATCAACAGGCAATCTCAAATAGCATTCTAAAACTCTTACATATTTCACCTTATTGCAAGTTATGCCAAAGGCATTCAAAATGTGCAGATCATAGGATGAATTATGCATAGACACTTAAAATCTTACTTAAAAGTCATGAGTTTACAGAAATCACTCTCTATAAGGCTCTAGTACTATCAGGCACATACTCATCAAAGCACATTTTTTTCTTCTGGTGAGCCATAAAAGCGGTAATAGTCCAAAGTTCATGGGATCACATAGTTTTTATGCTTATTAAGAGATAGTAATTTATCAAAAAAAAGTATGACCCATCCCAGCCATTTCCAGAGTATTTGACTATAATCACAATGCCAAGGTGATTTATTGATATTCACAAAATACATCTTACTGATGACAAACTTCTGCTTCCATGGCGTCAACGTTCTACCTGACAAAGTCTAGTATTGTTTAGTATGTGATCCTGAAAATATATAAAAATGAATATATTATGAATTTTCTTTGGAATCCGCCACTTCTCAATTTCACTTGGCAAATATATTTTACTTGATTTTTCATGAAAATGATAAATGTTACTTCCACGACATTCAATCTATACATTTATATTAACTGCATAAGTTAGGATTTACCTCATTCAGCAGGGAGTTTGAATCGCATCGACTGATTGAGGACATCTTGTTGGTCTTGCCATATTTTGATATGATTTAGCAGAGCTTGTTGATAAGTCTAACAAAAGCTTAAGGTTCTCATGACAAAAGCTTAAGGTTCTCACTTAATTTATGTATTAATGTATCTGATTCTCTACAAGGTGATCTAAATATATAGATTACAAAAAACATGTTGTCAAAAAGAAAAGGAAGAAAAAAATAAAGGATGTTGTCAAAAAATGGAGGAAGAAAAATCTAAGGGAGGAAGAAAATAATGTCCATTCTAGAAGCCATCCTATGAGTCAACTATTTACACTATCATGTGTTTCATATTTAACATTAATACCTTCCCTCAAACTCAAGATGGTGCAACACACATGTTGAGTTTGGAAACCAAAAAACTCGGACGAGCTGAAGTCAGTGTTTTGGTGAATAAATCAGCGAGTTGCAATTCCGAGCGAACAAAAGGTAAAACAATAGTTTGTTGCTTGAAGTGATGTCGTACAAAGTGACAATCGATCTCAATATGTTTCGTATGTTCATGAAACACGTCATTATGGGCAATGTGAATAGCAGCCTTATTGTCACAACACAATGGAGTAGGTTCTGATAAATGAACTCCCATATCTTCAAGGAGCCATCGTAACCAAACAATCTCAGAAGTTGTATGATCAAGAGCTCGATACTCGGCCTCAGCACTAGACCGAGAAACTACACTTTGTTTCTTACTACACCAAGAGATCAAAGAGTTTCCTAGAAAAACACAATATCCCGTGGTTGAACGTCTATCTGTGATGTCACCAGCCCAATATGAATCTAAATATGCATGAAGACAAAGATCAGAAGTAGATGAGAACTTTATACCTTGATACAATGTGCCTTTGATATAACGTAATATCCGAAGTACTGCAACATAATGTGTGGACCTTGGATCTAACATAAATTGACTAACTACATGAACTGCATGGCTGATGTCTGGTCTTGTGATAGTCAAGTAATTAAGACTTCCCACAAGCTGGAGATATAATGTAGGGTTGGATAAAACTTTTCCTTCGAAGGGATTAAGCTTCACATTTAGTTCAAGAGGTGTATCTGCAGTTTTACTATATGTTAACCCAGCACGTTGAAGAATTTTGGAGGCGTACTTTACTTGTGAGATAAAATAACCATCAGATGACTTATCGACTTCGATACCAAAAAAATACCTTAAAAGACCTAAGTCTTTCATTTCAAAACATGAACTAAGATGAAGTTTAAGAGCAGTAATTACTTCTAGATCATCACCTGTGATAACCATATCATCAACATACAATAGGAGAATAACCATAACCTTCTTAGTTGATCGAGTAAACATTGATGAATCATAAGCACTTTGATTGAATCCATACTGAAGGATAACATTAGAAAACTTCTCAAACCAAGCTCGTGGTGCTTGTTTAAGTCCATACAAGGCTTTACGAAGCTTACATACTTGATTTGGAGAATAAACCATTCCTGGTGGTGGTCTCATATACATTTCTTCTCGAATTTCTCCATTAAGGAAGGCATTTTTGACATCCATTTGATGCATATTCCAATTATGAGAAGCAGCAACAACAAGGAGAGTACGTACCATAGTCATACGAGCAACAGGGGCATATGTTTCTTCATAATCTATACCATATTCTTGGGTATATCCTTGAGCAAACAAACGAGATTTGTAACGATATATCTTGCCTTCTGAATTTTTTTTGATCTTGTACACCCATCTACTTCCAATAACTGCTTTCCCTGGTGGTAAGTCAACCATATCCCATGTACCAGCGTCCTTGTGTGCTGTGATTTCTTCCCCCATAGATGTTTGCCAGACTGGACTTAAAGATGCTTCCCTGTATGATTTTGGTTCATGCATAGATAAAATGGATGACAAATAACAATGATAATCTGCAAACCTGGCTGGTGGTCGAAGAGTTCGTGGAGGCAAAACATCATTTTCAGGTACAAGATCCCCTTCTGGAGAAGCAATGTTAGGATTGTCCATAGAGTGGTCATGTGGAGTTTCGAAATTTTCAAGAGGAGTGACTTCTGTGGTGGTGGATGGAATAATTATAGGCTGAGAGATGGATAGAGATACATCCTCAAAAGGATCTAGATACGTAAATTGTTCTAGAGTAGAAGACTTGCTACTAGGAAGAGACCAAAAAGGTATATTTTCCCAAAATATAACATGACGAGAAACATGTAAGCGTCGACTCTCTGGATCGTAACAACGATAACCTTTTTGTTCAATACCATATCCTAAAAACACACAGATAACATTCTTTTTGCTGAGTTTGTTTCGTTCTCGTTCTGTGAGAAGAACAAAACAAGTTGAACCAAAGACACGAAGCTCAGAATAATTAGGTTTCTTATCATAGAGACGTTCATAAGGTGATATTCCTCTTGTGACTATAGATGGAATGCGGTTTATTGTGTAAAATGCAGTAAGGACTTACTCACCCCAAAAATTAGAGGGAACTGATGCTGAAAGAAGTTGGGTTATAGCTGTCTCTATGATGTGACGATGTTTTCTTTCTGCTATACCATTTTGTTCTAGAGTTTCTGTACAAGATAACTGAAGAAGAGTACCTTATGTTTTGAGAAATTCTTTGAAAGGAGTTGATATGTATTCACCTCCTTGATCAGCATGAAAGGTTTTAATGGATTTTCTAAATTGAGTTTTGACCATTCTAGAGAAATCTGTGTATATTTTCAAAAATTCTGATCTGGAACTGAGAAGGTATAACCATGTAAAACGAGAAAAATCATCAATGAATATAACATAATATAAATCCCCTCCCTTAGAGGCAATGTGAGACTTTCCCCACACATCTGAATGAATAAGATCAAAAGGTTCAACCGAATGAGTAACACTATTATTAAAAGGAAGCGCAGGTTGTTTACCCAACTTACAGGAAATGCAATAAGGTTCTTTATCAACTTGAATTTTTCCTAACATTCCTTTATTGATCATATATGTAAGACATGAAAAAGAGACATGGCCTAGCTTAGAATGCCAAGACATAAAATGAGACACAGTAGAAGGAAGGGAGTTTTCAACTGCACCAGTAAGTTCATTCTTTGATTGTTGAGGAACAATGAGAGTTTCAAGGAGATATAGTCTGCCAACCCTACGGCCTATCCCAACAAGATTCTCTATCCTGGGATCCTGTATTACACAACCAAAGGAGAAGAAATAAATGTTAAAATCCTGATTACACAATTGCCCAATTGATATAAGATTCATCTTGATCTTTGGAACAAGTAACACATCAGATATACATATTTTATCTGAAACTTTAATATGTCCAATATGACTAGCAGCTATTTCTGATGAATCTGCAGTTTGGATTTTAGGTATAACAATAGGATGCTTGCTTTCAAATACATTAGAATTGAATGTCATATGATTAGAAGCACCTGAGTCAAGAAACCAACCATTTGAAAAGGTACCTGTGGGAACTGAAAAAGCAGATGTTGCTGTAGAATTATTATTACCAATTGCAAGGGCTTGTTTGAGCATCTCTTGAGTATCAGCAAGATTATTTGATGTAGATGCTGATAATTCATGGCTTCTTTATAACACAGGTGCTGCAAGAATGGAAGGCATAGGTGTGTATGCAGTTCCATTTAACCTTCTTCTTTCTCCCATGTTTCTTGAAGATGGAAACGTACAATAATTGCATTGAATTTGTGAGTTTGATCCTTGGTGAGTTGGAGTTTGAGATGCTGATGTTTGTGACATACTCTGTGTTGTTGGTAAAGTGCAGTTCTTGTCCAAGTGACCAGGTTTCTTGCAGTTGTAACACTGAACCTGTGACATGTCACGATAGTTTCTCTGAGAGTTGACAGTATTATTAAAACTTCCATGTGAAGGAACGGCAAACACAGCAGGTATCTCTGGCTTGATCCTTTTTCGATTTTCTTCAGTAATAAGCTCAGGCAATGCAGCTTCTACAGTAGGGGGAGGAGATCGATGAAGGATTGAAGCTCTTACAGTCTCAAAATCATCTCTTAACGCCATTAGGAGTTGAACCAGTCGCGACTCTTCTCTGTATTTCTGCCACAGTTCTATATCTATAGTCCAATTGGGTTTCATCAGTGCTACTTGATTCCATATAATTGACATCTCAGAATGAAAGTCTGATATTTACTGATCCATCTGCTGCTTCATAGAACGAATATCTTGTTCTAGTTTGTAACGTTGAGCAAAGTTGATTTGGGTATACCTTTTTAAAAGAAACTCCCAGGCGTCTTTGGCAGTATTAAAACTAGTAAGTTGCATACTTATGGAGGTGATTACTGTATTGCTTATCCATGTCAGTATCTTGTGATTGTTGATCTCCCAGTATTCAGCGCTTTCTCTTTCAGTTCATTTGTCTTTGCTGCTAGGATCAACTTCTTTATCTCTAATAACAACACCAGTAGAGACAACACTGGGCTTCTTGGATTTACCATCAATATATTTCCGCATAGCTTTTCCTTTGAGGAAACTTCTCATAAGGAATGACCAATGGTTATAGTTTGTTCCATCAAACTTTACGGTGATAGGTTAATAATCTTCACGCGACATATTGAACGATAATAAAAAGGATTTTGGATACTAGGTTCTGGTACCATGACAAAAGCTTAAGGTTCTCACTTAATTCATGTATTAATGTATCTGATTCTTTACAAGGTGATCTAAATACATAGATTACAAAAAACATGTTGTCAAAAAGAAAAGGAAGAAAAAATAAAGGATGTTGTCAAAAAAGGGAGGAAGAAAATAATGGCCATTCTAGAAGCCATCCTATGAGTCAACTATTTACACTATCATGTGTTTCATATTTAACATTAATAAAGTCCACATTCTGACCTGTGTATAATGTGAATAGAAATTCCACTGAAAATTTAACAAAACATACAGTAAAATGCATAGAAAAACTGAATGCATACTCTCTATACAGTAAACGAACATGTACAAAGAGTTCACAGAATCCGATGCACATGTGAATGCTTATGTGAATAAAGTATTGTAAGTTTAGTACGATGGAGGAATGGAAAATAAAACAACCATAATAGTGAATACGGAGCTATCCAGTTTACCTTTGAGGTTCCTATGAGTGTAGCTGGCTGCATACCAATTTTTGGACTTCACTATCCAGGACCAAAAAGACTGTGGTGCCAGTGTGGTCCTCCAGTTCAAAGCGGAGCATGTACCTGTCATGCAAAAAGGACACATCGACCGTCGAATTAGTTAATGAAAAATAAGCTTGTGGGTGACTATCATGCGATGGGCATTATCAACTTTGGCTTCATACTTAGTGCACCAAAGTTCACCATCATCACCAAGTACTTTTTTGCTGCAGCGATGGCAGGAGAGATAGTGCCACTTTCGATCAGAACATTAGTGGCATTGGCGTTACACATATTGACATTAGCAGCATGCATATAAAGACTTAACATATATGGACTGTTGCATGGATGAGAAATTGTTAACTGCACAACATTGAAGAGCTAAGTGACTAAAATAATATATTTTTATGGAAAAAATTGGGATACGCAACAACCTAAAACCACTGAAAAGTTTTATGGGATTGAAAAAACGAATTGGCATGATGGATCCCATTTGGAAAAGAGGAGATGAACTATTGCTTTTTTGTTGTCAGGAACGTACATCTGGATGGTTCCTTGGCCATTCTTAGTCTGCACTATAATATGGCAGAGTGGTCTCGCATATGGGTACATGTACACGATAGAATCATTGAAGGTGGGAAATCAAACATATTTAATGGCAAAGTGCAAACAGAGAAATACTTGGACAATGAGATGAACTTAGAAAGTTAGTTAATTTCAGGTATGTCTACATTGTTGTATACCTTCGTGTCTTTTGTTGACCATATGGTGATTTTCCCTAAATTAGAAAAAAGAGGGGTTATCATTTTTTTCTTCTTCCAAGTTGCACATGCATGAACTCATCCCACTGTATCAACCAAGGTGTTAGTCCAACATAATCTAAGCTGTATATTTTAATATAACGGAAACATGGGGATCACTACCTGGTCGTCAACAATAACCCATTATGTCTGTTCTCTGTGCAGCAACTGAAAACTCAAAAAAAAAAAAAATCATCAGATACCTAATTCAAACATAGCATTAACCAAGACACTGCATACCTAATGAAGTATTATGATCAAAAATGGTAAACTAACATCAGGAAGGGCCAATACAAAACCACAACACAAAATTATCATAGTAATTGGATATGTAAAAATTTTATCAAATTTGCAAAGGAAACAATGGATGGAAAATTAATTGGAAGCAATTAAAAAAAATTACATATTCAAGTGGAATTGATGTGGTTATGGATTGGGATTAAATATTTTATAGAGAGAATCCAAATGCTGGGATGAGCGTACATTTTTTGATGTCGCCGAAAATTCATCTAGAAACATCCTAGGGTTTCTAGCCATATGGAATACGAAAGGTAAGATAAATAGATCGATAGGAAAATGATGAGAGTCCCATTAATTGCCGGTTTATAAGGTCGATTGAAACATCCCTCTGGTGCAGAAGAGAGAATGGAACTGCTAATTCATCCCTAGAGCGTTACATAAAGGAAAAACCAGGCAATTAAGAAACAAATATAATATCCCTGGCGTGGGACACGAAGGAAGGTCAGTTATTGGATTAACTAAATCAAGATGGAAGGAGGGAAAATCAAGGCCACTAGTTAGAAATTCAATGTATCATGACCATCCCGTGACTCACCAAACCCTCTTATTCAATGCATTCGACAGACTAGAATGGCCCTTCTTAATTAAAGTTCTTAAATTCTTTGGTTTCAATGATGATTTTTGCTCTCTGGTTTATCAATGCATCAGTACTACTACTTTGTCAGTCATGCTGAATGGCATTCCATGTGGTTATTTTACTCCTACAAGAGGACTAAGGCAAGGAGACCCCTTGTCTCCTTACCTTTTTATTCTAGCTATGGAATTCATTTCTAGGCACCTTTCTGCTGCTCAAGAAAACAAGAAAATTCCTGGTATTAAAGTGGCTGCTCTTGCACCAGCCATTAATCATCTGTTATTTGCAGATGACTGCTTGATTTTCACTCAAGAAAACACTTACTCAATTAACAATCTATTGGAAGTCCTTCAGATGTTCAGTTCTCAATCAAGGCAAGTCATCAGCTTTGATAAGTCTGCAGTTTATTTCAGCAAGAATATTAATCCAGTTATTGCAGAATCCATCATCAATCTTCTTGGAGTTAAAACAATGACTTCAAAAGAGAAGTATTTGGGTTCACCACTTATAATTTGTCATTCAAAACAAGAGGCTTTCAAGAGTATTAAGGAATGTTTTGAGTCAAGATTCTACACCTTATCTTCTATTAATCTTTCTCAAGCTGGAAGAGGTATTATGATCAAGTATGTGCTTAACTCTATTCATGTTTATTAGATGGGTACTTTCAAGCTTCCCAGTAACTTAATCAATCATCTCACTGCCATTGAAAGGAAATTCTTTTGGGGTCACAAGAACAGCAGGGGTTCTAATCCTATAGCCTGGCAGAACTTATGTTATTCTAAAGATTTAGGAGGTATAAGTTTCAGAGACCTAGAAAAATTAAATCTTGCCCTTCTCACCAAGCTAGTTTGGAGGATATGCACTGAATCAAGCCATCTAATGGTTAATATAATGAGTATAAAGTATTTCAAAAATAAGAACATTCTACATCAGAATATAGAAGCTAAAAATTGCTCTTTCACTTGGGATGGAATCACTAAAGGACTGAAGATAGTACGACAAAACTATTTCATGGAAACCAACAATGGGGAAGATACCAAAATCTGGTTAGACAAATGGATACCAGGTATGCATCATCCACCTCTTCCTCAAAATGATACTTCCAGATTCTATGGTGAAATAGTTGAACTCATGATCCCAGATACAAATCAGTGGAATACTAATCTTCTTAATCATATTTTCAATGCTGACACCTCCATGAAAATTCAAACAATCTTTATTGACAAGACTAAAAAGGATGTTATGATTTGGATGCCTGCTAAAGATGGTAAATTTTCAGTCAAAAGTGCTTATAAGCTTCTCACTAGTTCTAACAGATAATTTCAAATTAATGGTGTCACAATTAATAAGCTGGTCTGGAGAAGATTATGGAACAGTCGGGCAGCACACATGATTAAAATGTTTGCCTGGAAGTGTATTAGAGAAATTAACTCTACTAAACACAATTTGGCAAAGTATAATGGAGATATACATAATCAATGTGATACATGTGGGCATTATGATGAAACTATTGAACACATCATATTTGAGTGCAGTCATGCCAGGAAAGTTTGGAAGGAGATTCACATAAACATAGATAATGTCAGACAACAATTTCTTATTGTTTCTGAATGGGTTACAAGCTGGTTCTCAAACAATTCAGTTCTTGATGAAAATCTCTTATATACCTTCATGATAGGAGCCTGGATAATATGGAAGGACAGATGTGAAGTGGTTTTTTAGGGAGTTTCTCTCAATCCCATCACTACTATGCAAAAAAAATTGTTTTACTTAGCACCTTATTTTCATGATTCTGCCTCTAATCCTTCCCCACTTCCAAGTGTTAATGATTCTGACTGGAAAGTTCCTTTGTATGGCACTTACAAAATTAATGTTGATGATTCCTTTGATATAGATACTAATCAACTTGGAACTGGTCTTGTTTTGCGAGATCATACAGGTAGCTGTTATGGCATCAAAGGAAGTTACTCAGATGGATCTATAAGTGCTGAAGTTGGTGAATGTATGGCTGTGCGTGAGGCTTTGTCTTGGGCGAAGGATAAACAACTAGTCAACATTCATATTGAAGCTGATGCAAAATTGGTTATTCAATCCATATCTAGTAGTACTTTGCTAGTTCAATGGGAAAATAGGAACATCATAAAAGAGATTAAACATCTCGGTTCTAGTTTCAATAATTGTACTTTTTCTTTTGTTGGTAAATTGAATAATCAGGTGTCAGATTCAATAGCAAAGTCAGTCAGAGAATCTGCCACAAATCTTGAAGAGTATTTATGTTTCAAGGATGAGCTATGTAGTCTTTTGGCAAAAGACATGAAACTCACTTTAAGCTAGAAAGCTAATAAATTCTTAGTTTAACAAAAAAAAATTGTATAAGCATTGATACACACACTTTATACTAATATTGCAAAAAGAGAGAAATACAATTACAAACTTTTGGGATATGGAAAGCATTCAAATCTAAATATCTAAAAGATATCTGAATATTTCGTTTTTGAGATATTGCCTTGAGTATCGAAGGAAAATACTAAGAGCTTAACACATATTTAAGTCAATATGTTGACATTATATATACATTTCAGGTCCAATCCTATACATCTCGATGTCTGTTCAAACCCGAAGTTCACCAAACAAATCGAAAATGAAAATACTGATTGAACTCTACACGGGATCGGTCAAAGATTCGTCCTACATAGATATCGGTTTTGGGATCTGTGTTGAACTCTCTTTCGACTACGAAAAGATATTTCGCAAGTCTACTTTCTTAGATTATGGATATGATATTTCTTTATATATAATCCCAAGGGTTGAATTCATTTCCGAAGTTCAAACACACTAATTGGCAACTAGCATAATGTGATTCACAAAGCCTATATATAAACTATACTTCGTAATTCAAAATACCAATGTTGTATAAAACAACTAATATATCTTTCTTTGATACTTGATTATAATATAATGACCAAGGCACCAATACCAGAGACAAGTAAACAAATGGTGAGTCGTATGTTATATTTTTTATAAATATTGACTTGAAAGAATTATGATAGGAATGCATATACTCTTCACTCGAGAGATCCTCTTTCTATTAACGAGAAAAAGAAGAAGATGTACAAGGGAGATTCGGTTGGTTTTAGAAGAAAACTCTATCATTGATTTACTTGCAACCAT
The DNA here is from genome assembly GCA_023529315.1 of Papaver bracteatum. Classification (NCBI taxonomy): domain Eukaryota; kingdom Viridiplantae; phylum Streptophyta; class Magnoliopsida; order Ranunculales; family Papaveraceae; genus Papaver; species Papaver bracteatum. Next base: position 116,569 of record JAJJWX010000002.1, read on the forward strand.
GGAATGTGTTCCTATTTTGATTATCACAAACATATTTCGAGGCCATCGTGTTTCTTGCCCGCAGCAAAAAGTTCAATTTCAATAAAATGCCGTCATGCTCCTTCACCCATAGCCCACGGGATGACCCCTTATTTTGATATGTAAACAATTTGTTGCTGACGAGTTTAGAACGCAAGTCATTTATATCACCATCCATTGACTTAATCACAGTGAGATTGGCAAATAGTTCAAAATTATTACTCGTGTTGGCTGGGAAGGAAAAAAAGGGAGTTGATATATTAACATATATACCCAATGAAAGGATGCTATCACGAGAATGTTGCAACTCCTGCCGAACGAAATACTACCACTTCTCCTTTCCAGCCTGCTTCTTGGACTTATTCAATTCGAAAGGACTATCAAAAGTAATCATCGGCAGCAAACCAGTCATGAATAATGTTTTCAATTTTGGAGTCCTTGCAGTCAACTTCTTAAAGCAGTTGCGAATTAGTGAATAAAGTCAAAACTATGCTCAAAAACAACAAACTGATCCTAAGAGAATTGAATAATAAGCTCATAAAGAAAGCAAGCTAAAACCACGAGATATACTTGAAATATCTAACCTGGTGCTTAATGCCAAAGACAGCTGCTTCAATTCCCTCATCCATTGTTCATTTTTAAAAGATGGAAAAGCACTTTCTACAAAACAAATACAAACATCCAACTGGAGAACAAAAACAAAAACAAAACAAAAAAAGTTAAAGAGGTTTTTCTACTGAAAAAGGAAAATGAAGAGAAAATGAGCCATGAAACAAACCTTCATCTGTGGTTTGCAAACATTAAAGCTGCCGACGCCCCCAGTAATTTTTTTCGAATACATATAAACACGGACTGTATTCTGAAACAAATGCGCAAAACTCCCAACATTGAAATTTTCATAATCAATCTCCAATTCTGCCCTTTCTGTATCGTAATCAGGAATATCATCATCAGACTCTATTTCACATTCGGTGCAACTCGTATGGTCAAAATTGGAGAAACAAACATTTCCATCAAAATTGGAGCAACAATTCTCCATTTCACAATTTCTGTCACATTCCGAGTTTTCTGGATATAATATTCCCAATAGGTCTTCTCTGGAGTGAATCAAATCCACATCTATCTCTAAGACATTGTGGCTCAATTGTTCTCTCTGAATATCTCCTGATCTCAAACAGACCAAAGGATCCCCAATTGTATCAAGGGATTCAGCAAGCAACTTATCAAAAGGCCTTGTGCCTCTTTTCTTGAGGATCTTGACAAATGTAAGCGGCAGTACGGTTATTATATCATATCTACTAAGTAGATTGTACAGCAAATCAAGTGACATCCAGTATTCACACAAATTAAAGTAACCAAGATAACCAACTTCAAGACCAGATGAGGGTAGTAAATCATTTGGTCAAAATTAATTTCCCAAAGCCAGTCTAGCTTACTTGAAAGAATGTTTTTGATCTTGGATGCTATAGAATCGAAAGACCTCTTCGAGAAATATTTTGAGTCAGCTACTGATAAAGAGCTTGAGTTGCATCTTAGATTCCCCCATGGAATTGTTTCACGGATAGAAGACCTTACTGTGAAAAAAGAACCATGCCAAGATGAAACCAAGAAAAGAAGACGATCAAGAAAATAAACAAACCAAGAAGGTGGCATGCAATCAGAAGAGTCTTCCACCCGGTTGTAACTGAATGCTTCTTCTTGTAATGATTTTTCAAAATTGCTGACCAAAGAAATGGAGACCAATCCTGATATCTTGCTCTCTTTCAACTGCTTAATGAAAGCTTTATAGGTTGGAGACAGATCCGAACGGTGTCTTATAACTTGATAAAGTTCTTCGCTTAGATTACCAAAAATAAAAACCAGCATGACCACAGTCCACATTTCCATATGCTTTGACCTGCCGTTTTTGCTCATCAATTCAATGGTAAATTCTTTGATTAAATCCTTAGAGAGCTCAGTTAGTCTCAGATTCATCATACGTTTGAACATCATAAGTTTCGGATCCCTCAGAGAAAATATCAATGAAAAACGCTCCCTAGAATGTTTCCAGCACTTGAGCAGTTCCCCGGGAAGCTTTTTGTCCAGTATCTTGCACTCAATTACCGACTTTGCAACTTGATAACGGTTAAGTGCGGTTATTCCTAGTCAGAAAAGACTTCTATAGCGCATGTAAGAAAGATTACAAATTTTGACCATACCAGAAATTGTACCGAGGCTTTTCAGCTTCTCCAACACTTGCATACAGAGATTAAGTAATGTAGAAAACCAATAGCTACGAGCAGAAGACGCAAATTGGTGATAACTCATGCCAAGTAAGCCTCTGGTGTTTTGAAGAAATCGATCCTCAATTTCTTTTCTCCAATAAGCATCACTGTTCAGCAAAACGTATATGGAACTCTGATTGTGTTCCTGCTTATATACACCTAAGTAACCCAAACAGAAATTCTCATAGCTTTTGTAGTCTTGTTTAACTTGAGTTCCCTGAGAATTGAGATAATTCATTATGTTTACCACCTTTTCCTTCCATAAATTCCAAAAGTAAGTCAATGTTTCAATGGAGACCCTGTTCTTATATATTGAATCCTCTACATGCTCTACTGTATTCAAGACCACGTCATCTACCCAGAAGTACTCTGAAGGTGCTAAATGTAGATGGTAATCGATGATTTTCCTTAAACAAATAATTTCACCACGCAGATTCTCGAGTCTTTGTGAAGCAATAAGACAGTCTTTCATCTCTGACAATGGAATATTGGTGTTTGATAATATAGTTGCCTCTGAAATAATGAATTCGTAAAACATATCATCTTTGCTTTTTGCCATCAACCTAACTTTTGCCAGAAGTTTTTCTTTGTCTGGAAACGTTTTCAAGGGCCAACCTTTGTTTCCATTTGCCCAAAGAGAACTGCCAAGAACGTAAAACAAAATGACCTCTGCCGCATCTACTAAGCGCCCAGCCTTCTCTAACATATCTGCCTCAAGAAGACGATCCCCTTTTAATCTCGCAATAGTGGCAGCTTCCATAAAATTTTCAGACCTGGCTTCAAAGAGGACGAGCTCATCAAGATAATCACCAGACCTTAAAAAAGTTCTTACCATGTCCAATGAGTTAAAGGCTTCAATAAACTTCATCATATTATTAGTATCATTCTGTTGATGATAGTGCAGGGCACATCTCTCCAGAAAACTTTGCTCCATGTGTATCAGATCTTGTCCTTGGTCTGTATCAGGGTTTAGCCTCGCACTTCCTTTCCAATATTCTATGAATCGAAGACCAGTCTCAAATAGATTGCCATTGGTGCAAACTAGTAAGCACTTGGAAAAGCAGTTACACCTAGAATACACATCAGCTGCAGTGGACCAACATCCAGCAAGACTGAAACAATCGCCAGCATCTTCTAGCCTAGTTTCGCCAGTCCTCCAAATAAATCATACCTGTTATGTTACATAAGAGGAAGATAAAATTATAAGAAGATGCACTTAACCTGACTGGTAGGATGATTTTAATATCCATACACAGGAAGTCACCTGATCATTTATTAGTAATCAAAATTCACAGAAATAAGTGGAAAAGGCTTGATTCTACGTTACTGCAATATAGTGAACTTTGGAGTGGAAAAAGTTTGAATTTACTAGCTTCCCAATTGTAGTAAATTGTAGTACTACTGTTGTTTCATGCGCTATACTTTATTTTCCACGAATTATTAGCATACAAAGGAGATAGTATACTAAAAGACCAATTCACCCCTACTGCTACTAACCCATAACAAGTTCAAGTGTGACAGATCAGTCCTCTTGAGATTCAACAAAGACCAGTGGATCAGGGAATGCAGCATAAAAAAATGTAAAATAGATTTCTAGGAATATGACTACTTCAAGTGCAGAAAACATATGCATGAGTAAATTTATATGCATGATGTACAAAGGGAAAATAGTCCATACCTGCTCTTTTGAAATCATTAACTCCATAAAACATTTGGCAGCAAAATCAGCCTTGCCAATTGATTCATAAATCTCAGCTGCCTCTACAAGAGCAACGCGAGCTAGTTCAGTATTAAAACCAAGCATGTGAACACCAGCAGCTCTAAGACCAGAAGCTTTAGAGAGTTTCTCCAAGAATGAATCACCAGCTTTCTCGAAGCACATTGTTGCCATCTCAAAATTACCTTCATCCAGTAACTGCACGAAATTTAAGCATGTAAAAATGGTATCTTCAGAGTCACAATGCAACTAATTCATATGAAACAATAGGATATACTCGTGTGATTTCCATTTTCAAACAAATCTATGGCTAATCACTTTCTATCTAACCATCCAACAGATATACATTTGATGGTGTAGTCCATGCCATGTCGCACACGTAACTATATAAAGAAAGACGTTTATGTATTGGTTAACACATTCTTTGTTGCGTTAGGAAGTGTAAATTTGGAAAATCCAGTTAAACTAAACTTCCTGCACATATATTATGAATTCATGAACGTACACAAGAGGTTAAAGTTCTAGTTCAAGCTTCAACCTTGATACCGCGTGAACTCCATTCCTCTTTGCTGCTAGTAACCCGCATTGCCTGTAAAAGTGATTCATCAAGTTGTCTCACTTGAACGAGACATAATTTCCTCCAGTAATCAAACATAGGCTTCGAAAAATCATCTATTTTCTCACAGATCCATAGTCTCTGCCTAGTACGAGTGATAGCAACATACAATTGCTTCAGTTCAGAGCAGAGAATTTGGTGTTTCTCCGCACTAAATTTTGGAAATTTCGCATCATCGGAGTCGAGAAGATTTTGTTCCTTCATATACCCATAAACAACTCTCCATTGACTATTTAAAGATGACGTTCCAAAAAAATTATAAAGCAAAACGTCCTACATAAACAACAAAGGCAATGTCAGGCTATATCATACACTGTAGTGTACACTCATGAAGAACAATAAATAATACTAAGATAAAATCTAGTTGAGCTTGATGTCGAAATACAAAAGGAATACCATGAGCCACTACCGCATACCTGAAATTCTAAGCCTTTGCATTCTGCTATAGTCAGAACAAGAGCTTGTTTTCCAATATGTTCAGCAATCTCCTGCCTCACAGAATCATCACGTACCAAAATAACTTGTTCTGCGCCAAATCCACTCGTACTCCTACCAGCATTTTCACCGCTTTTGCCAAAAATAATTATAATTGCATTATCATCATTTGCAGATTCAAGCCAAATTGGTGCTTCTCCAAAAATAAGGCTTGTTTCGGGACTTAAATGGTCAATGTGGTGTGGGAAGAATATGTACAGAAGTTCAATCACACTCTGTGACAAGTTGAGAACACCAGCATGAGTACGGAAGTTCTGGTTCAAATGATAGATATCTGAGACACGAGATTGATCCATGTGTTTTGCATTTCCCATGCTATCACTTCCTGAATCCAAAATAAATTCATTGTAGAACAAAGATCTTACATCTTGAAATCTGAAATCAACACCACCAGCAATAGTTTGCGCAGTATCACCAGAAAAAACAAATCCTTCCGAAAAATTTCTACAAATATATTTAAAAAGACCAATCTGTCTCATGGTGAGATCCTGTACTTCATCAATATACACGAAATCCATTTCATCTCCCTGGTAACACCCAGTTTTCAGTCGACGGTGAGGGTCAGTGACAAAATCAGCCAAATCAAACTCATCATTCAGTATTTTCTTCTTCTCGTATTCAAGGAAAATATCATAAATCATCTCCCTTCTTTCCCTGCTTATGGATGACACCCGTCCCTCAGATAGTAATATGTACTCCTCCCGATTAAGTTTATCATCAGGTAGCCTTCCAGCATATAGCCCACCTTTTATGTGCGAAATTATCTCAGTAAAAACCATAGATGAATCTAACTTCTTAGTCATCTGGCTATTAAAATGAGGCCAGTAAGCAGAGTTGAATCTTTCATAATTGACCTCTTTCATTCTTATAAGAGCACGCAAAGCAAGTGACCTTGAAGTTGCAATTTTAGATTCTGAAAGTTCCCTTATATCACTGAATCTATCAAAATATGAATTTCCCATACTTCCATCAAGCATTGTTAAGAAATTCTGAAATGTTACGACAAGTGGAAAACTTTTAGGTGGAATGTCCCGAAGAGAATCTGGTATATCTTGATATTGAACTGCATCATCGACATCAGGCAACTCAATGGAATTGTGTTCCGAGGAGGCCCTGCCACTGCTGATAAAGCTGTATTAGAAGTGCAAGAAAATTAATTAGAATATACAAAGCACTCAAATATGAAGTGAAGATAAGAAATTTCCATAAAAAAATCATCTAATCACACAAAGGCACCACAATCTACAAAACAAACATACAAAATAAAAAGAAAAAAAATAATAGTGAAATTTCAGAGCTGACATTACAAAAGAAATCTGATACCTTTTTAGGTTAGAAATTTGGTTTTTAACGGCAGAGCATAGTTTTGGGCTGACTGTTACGAACAATTGTCGTAGGACAGTACCTTTTGTCTCGACCACTCTGCACACACTCCCAGTTGGAGCACTCGAAGAAATATCTCCCATGGCTTCCACAAATCCTATAGAAGAAAAATAGTGTTGCTGCTCCTTTTGAAACAATTTCATTGTCAAGACAGTGGTTTTCCCTGTTCCAGACCTACCCAGAATGAAAGTACTTCTAGGAAAAAGAATGATATCTAATTCTTGATCTGTTACTTCAAAAGGAAGATCGAGCTCTGTTCCATCGCTTCGCGAGAGTAAATGGTTCACTAGACCGGCTGATAAGGAGTAGAACTTCATGAGCAATAGACTATCTCTCACTTTTGAGTTTTCAATGTAACATCTCACATCTGATACCCCTTCACTTGAATTATCTACTAATTCAGCATTATTAGTATTCTTATATTTAACAATCCCATCATCTATTCTCCAGGTAAATGGCACTAATAAATCCCTGCAAGCATAAATTATGAAAAATATGTGTTAACATTCGCTTGGTAAAGCAACCTTGAAATTAAGAATTGACCAATATTCACCATCTAAAGTTGGAAAAAAAAAATGGTGTTTGTAAGATGAAAGGTAGCACACATACCCCTTCATATGTTCCATCTTACAGCGACTGAGGTAATCGTCAGTGTATATGGAGAATATGCTGTCCAGACTCTTCATTAGTTTAGGTATTTCCTCGAGAGGTACAATATCCCAAATCTTTAAAACTTGGGTGTAGCATGAATATTTCGCAACATCAACGCTAGAAATAATAGAAATTCTCCCAACCTTGTACTGTTTCACAAACTGGACAGAGTTACCATATAAAGTTTCAACCTTAAATTTCTTCGGACGCCAACCATTGGAAAGTTTAACCAGTAGATTAACCACAGACTTTTGTGTTTGTGATGACTTCAACTTCCCAAAAGACTTCCTAAAGTTATTGCTGAACAGGACCTGTAAGTTTGAGGTAAGAGACAATGCATAATGAGTTGAAACAAACAAAATGGTAAACATTTAATTTAATCTTGGAATAGTTTACCTTCCACGATGCACTTTTGAAAAGCAAACTATCTTCATTAAGTAAATTATCTAACTGATCAAGCTCTTTGTTGGCCTTGATCATTGCTTTCACTAGCTCTTCATCTTCATCAGCGTTATAAAAACATTGCCGCTGTTTCGCATCACGAATTAAATCTTCCCAGAAAGGTCCAATTTTAGACAACTTTTTTTCATTGCCCAAAATCCAAAGGCAGTGTCTGAAAACTTAAGACAGAATGAGTTAGCGAAGACTAAAAGATGTGATCAAAATTACCATGTATGCAATCTCCTACAATATATTTTTTTACATAAAATACACTAGTTGTACCTAGCCCGTGTCAGAGCAACATTAGTACGTCGCGGATTAGAAAGGAACCCATCTGATCCACCATTATGGTTAGACCCGACAGTTGATATTATTATGACATCTGCCTCGCTACCATTGAATCCATCTGCAGACAACACCTTCACTATCAACTCCTTTACATTCTCATATTTCTGACCAACTTTATTCTCTATTGCAGCAATTTGGGCAGCATACGGAGATATAATACCAATGGTTAAGCTATGCTTGGAGCCTTCCCACGCAGTGAACAGTTAAAAGCATGCATCCTTTATAAGTACAAAATAAATGGAGTAATCATGAGAATAATGTGCAATCAATTGTATGCAACATCTATGGTATTTATTAACAACAATAAAGGTATCCTAACTAATATTGAGGCACGAGAATGGGAGAACAATAAACATGTAAAACTACATCGAATCTTCTACTTATATATAGCATAACAAAAACAAATTGCAATAGAATTACTAACATTAATCATACCTTTATAAAGTTTTCGCACTATTGCCATTACAACTGCAACTTCAACCAAATTTTTTATACTCTGACCAGCTTCATCTGGCTCCTCCCTTCCATTAGAAATATTTACAAATGAGTAGGGACCAAACATAGATCCTGCTAGATAATTTTTTTGATAATTTTCACAAAGAACTCTAGGAGCATCTATAATCTGCTCTTTATAAAATCTGCGATTTGGGAAAGAGCTTATTTCAGGATGCATTCTGTACTGCACGTTGAGAAGGTCTTCCGAATGCCCAAACAAACCCAATCTTTCAAAGAGACTTCTTCCAAAGTCAGCTTCATCAGACACCTAAGATTGCAATGCATTGGAAACTATTAAGAACAAAAACATCATGTTCAAGCAAAGAAATTGATGGTATACTTACCCTGCTTCTGACCCTAGCTCGTGGATGGCATTCATCGCCAATAAGGACAGTGTGTCGTATAGCTTCAAGCTGCATGGGAATCACTGATTCACACTCTTTCAACTTGGCAGCTTCATCAATTACCAACAAATCCAGTGGTTCCAGGTCTACCTCATGCAGATTATATGAGTTTGACACTGAGGAAAAGATGAGGGATGAGTTTTTCAAACAAAACCCTGTTAAGAAGCTTCTGTCTGTGGAACTTGGAAGGCAAACACCAAGGTAGTGACTAACAGATCTTAGAACCTGCACCATTTCAATTCTCATCTTGTGTAATGTGGCTGATATATTATTACAGCCTCTACATCCTTGTGCTTCCTTTACATAACTTTCTTGTCGAGCAAAGAGTTCTTCAATTTCCTTGTCAGCCACCTGACTTTGAGAGAGCAAATTTTCAAAAGATTCAAGCAATCCACAAAGAGTAACCATCCTTTCGAAATTTTCCAGCAAAATAAGTCTCTTAGGGATATGGGTGCATATTACTCTGATGCTTCTTTTGAGTGGTACCGCTAAAGCTCTGAATCGGTCTTTTGCAAACTTGAGAAGTGACATGTGGACTTCAGAATTAGTTCCAATTTCCTCTGTCTCGTGAACCCATGTAATTATTTCATTCTCCAAATGCAAACGATGCTGAGATACACAGTCTTCAAGAAAATTCACCATGCAATTGAAATGTTTCTTCCAACCAGTTAATGGAGCAAAACACTCTACAAGACTGTCCACACGATAATCCACATAAATCTTTCCAAGATCATCACATAACTCCAACCTATTCATATTCCCGAATAAGAGAAAGTCCCCTAATGAACAACCTAACTTGTTCTTTCCAAAGTCTGATTCGCAAGCAACTTTGTGAAGGTTTAAGATACGCAACGCAAGTTCAGCAACTGCAGTGTTTTGTGGGGAACAAGCAAGTGTTCTACAATTCATACTTCTCAAGCTATACAACAATATACTGATGATTTTGGTTTTCCCTGTCCCAGGTGGACCCCAGATAAGATTCACAGAAGACCTGTGGTTACATTGCACTGCAGATATAGTCCCCAGTATTGCAGCTCTTTGAGATTCATTAAGAGACAGTAATTGGGATTCCACTTTTCCATCCCAAATCCTGTCAACTTGTGCAGAACAGAGACCGCAATTTTCCTTTATCTGCATTGCCATAAAACCAATGTAAAAATCAGTTCCAGAAAACATAGTTCACACGAATTGTTATACTAATGTCTTACTTTTCAAGAGGAGAAAAAAAGCTTACTATCTTCTTTACCATGTCCATGTATATAAAAGAAAGAAAAAACAAAATTTTAATACAAAATTCAACTCCAAAATTGATATGGAATGCCTGAGGTTAAACAGTTAAGCGAAATCGCGCAATTGCATCACTCATTTTCACGTTACAAACTTTGATTAAGTGGTGAATACATCTTACCATGGAATTGGCACATAAAACTTCCTTGATAATATTCAAGTTTCGAAACATATGTAACGCCTTCCATGTTCTAGTATTCATTGCCAAGTTTACCAGATATACTACAAAAAGTGACTTCCTCATGCCATCTTTCATCTCTATCTTTATGGGCTTTGAGGTCTTAACCTGAAAGTATATAAGTCTGTCTTCATCCCCTACAGAATCGGACTCTTTCACATCTTCTACAACTGAAGCCAAAGACCAACTGCTTCCAAACCGCTGCAAGTCCGAAGCAACTTCAGGTACAGTATCACCCAAAATAAACAGATCCGAAGGTTTCGGACTGTATGGTTATTTGTCATATACACCATACCGGTTTCTCCAGGAATTAACCTTGACACAATACAAGAATGAACCCTCATGCAGCTTAGACTCCTCAACTGAGATTACTTCAGCATGAGGTAAACCTGACATAAACTCCATTTGCGCACAAATCTCCATGCGAGTTTCTTCCAGCAACGGCATAGTAAAAGAGCTAAGATAATGTTGTACGGATTCAAAACGCTTTGGTATCATTTCCACCTAAAAGAAACATACACAATTTCTAAGCTTAAACAGGACATACAAAATTCAACCAATTATAGTACAAAATCCACATATGAATACCACATCTTAGCTAAACCCAACAATGAGAAGTTACAAACTATCAAAGAAATTAAAAATATTAAAAGGCGTAAATATAAATATAAGATAGAACATAAAACTGGAAGTAACAACGGCCAAAAAGTGGATCGACCTACTCGGATCAAGTAAAAGAAAATAAAAATTCGATCAACCTTAAAGGCTTGCTGATTTATCTGTGGTCATATCTTTGTGATGCTCACAAGTAATGGTCCCTTGCAAATCCATATAATTGTCACTATGGCTGATGATTCATACTGTAAAACTTCCATAACATTTGGGGATGCAAGCTCAACTGTAAATCTTCCCTAATAACTCTGGGAAATAACCATAGCGATAACTAAATTGGGGCAAAAATGTTTTAGTTAAAATGTTCATGCTGTAAAACTTCCATAAGCCTGTGTGGACTTTCAAAACACCCATAACCATCACCACCACCATGGTGGTGGTCCATACAGACCCAACTGTAGAACATCCTTTGCAAAATAGTGATAGTTTTGTTTTCTTAACCTACGCCACTATCACCAGCTTATCCTGCACTGCATCATAAACCTGTACTACTAGTTGATCACTGAAATTGGGGCTACAATGGTCTACTCAAGCATAATCCGCTTCATCTATGTGAACTATTCAAGAAATCAAGACTAGAAAATTAAAAAATCTAGGGCAAATTTCAGTGAACTTGAAAACTATAAAAATGATTTAGTGAGTGATTGAGTGAGAGGGAGAAAGATTACCTTGTTTTTGTAGAGATCATCGTTGAATATATCTTCAATACTCCAAGAAAAAACATGTTCTATCAAATCTTTTGGAGAAGAAGGTTCGTCGGTTTCTTTAGTACCGGAAGTAGAAGGTTCGTCAGTTGGTTTAGTACCGGAAGTAGATGCCATACTCAGTTTCACTCACTATTGCTACTATTTACACACTACAACTCTTCGTCTTCGTCTAGTACCTGAGATTTCTACGAGAGAGCGGAAAGGGGAAATGAACCCTAGAAAAATAATGTTGAGAAAATGTGAAGATGAGATTTTTGGGGAAACGTTAAGACCGAGAGAACTTTTGGGCGCGTACGGAGATTTCTTGATTTATTTATTGTTTTGGGCGTCAGAGAGCCGGTTATCATGGGTATGGCAAACCATAAATGCACCTAGTGGCAAACAAAACTGGCTAAGTGGTATTGATTTGTCATAGCCACTACGCACCATTGCACCTGGCTAAGTGACAAACAAAATTGACCAGGCGCGATCAAATCTCTACGGCTTAGAGGTGGAGCCAGGTTTTTAAAATGAGGGTTCAATTCCCGCGTTGATCGTGTCTCAAAAAAAAAAAAAAAAAGGGAAATTTATTCTTATGACCCTGGAAATTATGGGTCTTACTCTTTTAGCCCCGGGGTTATTTAATAAAATTTGCAAATTATTCCAGTGGTCCTGAAATATTATAACCGGTGTGCATATTGTATGCACATAAAATCAATGTGCATATTGTTTGCACACTATAAAATATGAAGAAAATTAAAAAAATTGTTTACAAAAATCAGTGTGCATATTTCCTTCACACTATAAAATATGAAGAAAATTTAAAAAATTGTTTACAAAAATCAGTGTGCATATTTTCTGCACATAAAATCAGTGTGCATATTTTCTGCACATAAAATCAGTGTGCATATTGTCTGCACACTATAAAATATGAAGAATTTTTTTTAAATTGTTTACAAAAATCAGTGTGCATATTGTCTGCACACTATAAAATATGAAGAAAATTTAAAATATTACTTAAAGAATAAAAAAAATTATATGAAATGAAAATTTGATAGTTGTATTTACGCCCATTGTGTAGATCTTTCAAAAAGCTTTCCAAATATATAAAATTTGTCGAATTCTTACGTATGATTCGTGAGACATGTTATGTTTAAGTTGGCATGACGATTATACCCTTAAAGGATATATTTGATAACATCATGAAACATCTTTATCCAAATGGTCCTTCTTCTTTTTTGAGGGTCATTTCAATAAAATGGGTTAATTTTTTTAAAATTGAATTTTAAGTCAAAGGTCATTTAATTAAGAGAGAGTGAGGGGAGGGTCAAACACTTAGTTCCCACGAAAAAAAAAATTGACCAGGTGCGATCAAATCTCTACAGCTCAGAGGCGGAGCCAGATTTTTAAAATGAGGGGCCCCTTGAAGTGATGGAATGAGACCATATTACTCGTGCAAGACAACAATGTACAAAAATATGATTATAGTCTCCCTTCTCTGCCACACTTTCACTAACCTTACCAAATTTCATAGAGAATTTATTCTCCTTTGTATTGAAATCTCTTGAATACTCATTAACACTAGCAAGGAAATTAAGGAATCAATTATTTGATTTGAAATTGTTCTATCATTGGCATCAACCTATCATGAATACAAATGCAAAACCAAATCCACACAAATTAATATAGTTACTCGAAATGAATTCAACATTATTAAGACCACAATAATTGATTTATTTTTAAGTCTTCGGTACAAGAAACTTGGCATTACCTGCGTTGTGAAAGACCCAAAAGGTATAAAATTCAGATGAAACTAAAATAATACTTATCAACTAAGTTGCACACCCTAATTCTGCTTATGAAGCATGGAGTGTTTACAAGGTATGCAAACTTTGCGTTCATGTGCATAATTCTGCTTATGAAAAGTTTTAGTTGTCAAGCTAATGCGTTCACATTTATAAAGCATGATCATAATTTGTGAGTGGGAATCCAACAATAGGCTTAAGCTCCTAACAATATCATATTGGACCCAATTCCTCCCTTATAAAACAAACTCATGGCTGGTGCAGCGGATGATGACTACTGTAAAGGTTCACCAGTGTATCACTAAAAGCATTAGAGGCAAGTAGTGTCCCATTATTTCACAAAAGCATGGTTAATGTTCTGCACTAACTTCTTTCACGGAAACAGTATATCGAGGAGAAGGAAAACATGCTCAATGTAGAACAGAAACATTATTCTGTCGCGTTCCTAGTTGTTATCCTTGGTTTACAGGTGAACTACCAAATACATAACACAACTACTTTGAAGCATTTCAACAAACACTTACTGAGCAACTGTATTACTGCACAAATATTGACAACTCTCACTTTTTCTTTTTTTCTCACTTTTTATTTTTCTTACTTTGCTAACAAGAAACAACATATATGAACCATGGTGGAATAAATTGCTAAGCTTGGTGAACTTAAACTAATAAAAAAATTGGACAAAGGCTAAATCACTAACTTAGTGAGGTTTTGTAGGGGTGGGTGGTGGGTGGGGTCTACCCCAGCTACAGCTCGAGATAGATTTAGTCGCTTCGTTCTCTACCTTAGCGAATGGAGCTTTCTGGGGAAGATTTTTTGGGTATGTGATGCTCGTTTAATTTATGTACTCATCTTGTTCCTTATTTACTTGGGTGCATTGCGTATCCAAAAGCTTTGTGTTGAACTAGCTTCCATTTCAATATGTGTTGAACCGATCAATACCAATAATCAAGCTTTTAGTCAACTGGTGGAATGCTCCGGAAAATTATATTGGCAAGCGATATAGTTTTTGTTTCCAGGTAATTATTTTAGTTTTTATATTCTTCTTTTCTCCTACTTTTTAAGGGTCCGGCTGAATATATTATAATACTTAAAATTCATAAGTACTCCACCAAACGAGTCCAAATTTGTGCACCCCTTTAAAACCGGGGTGCACGTTACGGCTCATATTATTCGCTAAAATTAGGGATGTCAATGGGTACCCGTTACCCGCTACCTGGAACCGGACCCACTAAATTGGGTCCGGTTCTGGGTCCTAAAGTTGGACCCATTAGCAACTTAGGACCCGACGGGTAACGGGTACCCGTTTATTTAACCTTTTGATCATTGATTTTAGCAAAATTATAGGTGTTTTTGCTAGTTTCGGCTTTGAATTTTTTTGATTTTTTTTCTTACATTTAATATTTATTTAGTACATTAATAAAGAAATAATAATAAATTTTTATAAAAATAATTTATATTCAAGTTAAAAAGAGAAAGAAATTAAGATTTTAATAGTTTTTTTAATACCCAACGGTACACGGACCGACGGTATCCGAGACTTTAAACGGGTCCGGTTCTGGGCCAACACATTATGGAACCGGACCCGGAACCGTTAGGACCCGAAACCGATGCTGATATGCCGGGTCCGGTTCTGGGCCATGTACTACCCGGGAGGACCCGGACCCGTTGACAACCCTAGCTAAAACTGATACCGGTGGTTTTTATCTTCTTATTTTTTTATTTTCCGAATATTACGTTGAAAAAAGCGAGATGTTTACATGAGCATTTTTCCTCTTCTAATTTTAAAGTATATTTACTTCTTCTCAAAAAAAATCACTGATGTTATCAAAGAGCAATTTCCATTAAAATCGTGGTTGTTTTCCTTATCAATTAATATCATTCATGAAAACAAGAACTGGTTATCCAAGTTTTAGGTCTAAATGTTTGTTTAAAACAAACTTCGAGGCATAGAGTGTATAGAATGTATCGAAAATGAAATAAATCACTAACAGAGAGAACAATAATTGATGATCGATAAAGAATTAGAGAGAAAAAAGGCTTTTGTTAACTTGTATACCCGCATACATGTTAAGGTTTAATAAACAATTATTTTATTTATTTGGAAATTGTGTTTTTTTGTCTTATTCTACTAGAAGTTGGTTTTTCTTACACTAAAAATAACAATTTTTGTTCCCAATGCAAAGAATTACGGTTTCCAATACAATAAAACAAATAAATCTTGTTTCCAATGCAACAAATTATTTTTTAATGAACATTAACATGTATACGAGTATACAAGTTAACAAGACCCGAAAAAAAAATCATTAAACGGTGCTACGATCAATGAATCCGATATAGATTATGGGTCTTTTTGGATTTCCGCTACTGATGATTTCTTTCATTTTCCTTATCAAACTACCATTGGATGTAAAGATGGATTTTACTTGATGATCACCATATACCCAATTGATTAAAATGCGTGCCCAATTGAAAAATCCTACTTCAAACATGCCTTGGCATAAAACTTTTATTTCTTCTAGTAATATTTTCCCCCGCTAATTAAACCCTACTAGATCAAAAATAAAATCTAAAGTAACTAAAAGAAGAATTATGTTTTTTTTCTTCTTGAAAGAATGATGATTATCAGTACTTTGATTACTATGTTGAAAACAAAACGAGAAGAGCAGAAGAAGAAAGGGAACAACTTTTCGTTTGTATGTATGCCTGTTACATATTTACTGGAAAATTTTAAAGGGAACATCTAAAACCCTAAAACCAAAATATCTAAAAATTATCCAAGCCGCCGCCGCTACCACCACCGCCTCTTTCAAAAAAAAATCCCCAAAAACGATACATACGTTGTCAAATTAAGGACGAAAACGACTGTGTATGAACAGTAACGGCCTCATGTTTAATTCTGCAAATTGATGAGTAACTTTGACTTTAGTTGGATTTAAAAGCCGACAAATGTATTTTTGATTTTTTTGATCAATGAGACAAATGTTAATCCTACATTATTCTTGAATTGTGGTTATCTTCTCCTACACTGTAATTGTATTCACTGAGATCAAGTAGGTAGTGATTCGTAGCCGTCCAATCCTGGACCACCAGTTAAGTGAATCTTACAGTCGTTGGTTAATAAGCTTTTAGTGTAGATTTCACAAAATTCTAACAAAGGTTTATAGTTCTTCAATGGTCTTTGAATAGGAATGGAAATTAATGAGGAAGAATATACATAAGAATAGTAACAGCTAGTCAAATTTAATTTGACTTTTATAGGTGGTAGATAGGAAAAATTAAAATTAGAAAGTAAAATTACTTTAAAAAGATTAAGTGGGTGACAAATAGGAAAAGTGTGGGTGGAAAATAGATGAAACATTGTATACTATATATATTGAAATTTGCTAGCTTTACTATAGTGGGAAAATTCAGTTGCCAAGCCACGTCACATGGAAAATGGAAGAACTTACAGTGTATATAGGCTAGTTCCTATGCGTATTTGTGCAAGTTTGTCACTTTTGCACCCACTAGGACATAACAAAGTGGCAAAAGTAACTTGCTATGTATACTGAGCGATAAAGACTCCATCACTCGGTGGTATTTCTATTGCTCGATGCTCAAAAGAATGCCAACGAAATTGAGACCTCTTGACGTTATGGTCGTCGCTCAGTGGTCCATCATCCAACAGTCAAAAATTTATCTCCTATAAATAATCAACTCCAAACTCATTTCGACTCACAACTTTTCCATAATTCTCATAATTTCACACCTTTAGTATACCTTTCAAAACTCTTCTAACTTTTTTATATAATGAATTCTAACATGCTTGAGTTCATAGAAAATCAACATGCTGTCGAAAATCAAAGATGTGTTAACTTAGCCAATACACAAGAAGAAAGCGGAGTAAAATTTGTTGTTGCTAAAGAAGAATGCATTTGCAGGTTTTTTCTTTTTTAATCCACCTTATATCGATGGTGCACAACAACAAGGCAAGAAATTGTGGAAAAACATATTTTCAGAAATTTGAAGAGAAAACAGAAAACCTTTGTAATCATGATGGGAGCGGGTTAAGTGGTCGCTTCATTGTAATTAATAAGGAAGTAAGTTTGTATGTTGTTCGAGTAATGCGAGTCGGTCAAAACCTAAGGAACGGTGAAATCTTGATGGAAATTGAAGAAAAGTATCGGGCGGAGTGGCTCCACATGAACGGAAAAGACTTCCAATATGAAAGTTTTTATGAGATCTTATAAACCTGGTGT
Organism: Papaver bracteatum; assembly: GCA_023529315.1. Lineage (NCBI taxonomy): Eukaryota > Viridiplantae > Streptophyta > Magnoliopsida > Ranunculales > Papaveraceae > Papaver > Papaver bracteatum. Next base: position 134,270 of record JAJJWX010000002.1, read on the forward strand.
TTTTAGGGGACACTCAAAAGAATTTTGGGGCCAACAATAAAAAAAAAAGGTCACCCAAACGTAATTGTAGCCAGCCCTTATTTCGCGTAATTCGTAATGGCCAAATTGCCCTTACATAATCGGTAGATAATATATTATTTTTATCCTCCTGATGGTATTTATCAATGATGTTGTAGTAAAAAGGTTCTTTGAGACTTGTGAAGGAAGATTTTTTTAGATTTTAATTTTTTATAAAAATAACAAACTCAATTAAAAAGTGTTGTTAAAATTAAGGAGAGGCTGGGGATAAGATTCCACCAAATATTCAAATTCATGTAATTCACTTATTTATTCTAAACCATTATAGCTCATTCAATAAGAATTTTGACTCTATTTCTTTGCCTAAGGTAGATTCTTAAAATATTAATTGTAAATCTTAAGCATGGAATATCAAAAGAATTAATCCTAAGCATAAACCATCAAACAAAATGACAATTAATTAAGAAAAATCTTATCTAATTTTAGTTTAATGCAAATAGTCAAATAAAGAATTAAATAGATTTACCACATGATGAATTTTGGTTTCCTCCATTGCCCCAGAGGATGGGTTTAGCTCCTCATGTTGGAAACACGCTCAAAAGAATTTTTCATTGCTCAAATAGGTGAAAAACAAGAGAAAAGTGCTAATACAGAGATTTGCAACACTTTTGCGGTGTTGCAATAAACTGTTACAGATATCGATATAAAAGAAGTGTCGCTCTAACCGTAGCGTATAAGACTGCTGGGAGACTGTCGCAATCACTATATCATAAGCGACGGTCTCAGGGGGTCTTATGTTCTTCGTGTTCTTCCCATGCAGCAGCAGAAAAGTTTTCTCTGCAACTCGATTCTCTCCTTTGTCTTCTCCCCAAACTCTCCGTCCCCCTTCTCTGTGATGGAATCATCCTATATATACCCACACAGGCCTTCGAATATCACCCCATTACTCCAAATAATCTTAATAACTCCAGTAGTAAAGAAAAATATTCTCGGAATATTTTCTTTCCCTTCTCGTCTTCTGAAGCTGTCAATCAGCGTTTACACGTTCCAATAATGCATAAAATACATCAAAGAATGAGCTAACATGCTGAAAACACAAGCAGAATTCCCAAAACAGAATCCCGGAAATACTTCGACCTCTGTTTTATGGGAAAACGTGTGACCATCCTTCTTCTTCGATTCCGAGACACCTACCATGCCTGATTAGATGTGACAACTCATTTCCAATTCAAATTGGCGAAAAATTCTCATGAAAACTCGCTCCAAAACAGCCGAGAAAATCTCACTGTTACTTAAATATTTGAACTAATATTTTTCCCGCCAATTTTATAAATCCGTGAAGAAGAATGGGTTTCCCTTTATCCGGACATGGGGTGCTGATAGCAGGTGGCTCCCTGGGGGTGCCCTTATCCGATTGATGGATGCCTTTATCAGTTCCTCTGGGTGCCAAAATCAACTTTTCGAGCCAAATTTTTCCAACAATGTTTATTTCCCAAGAATACCTACAAACAAGTAAAACACTATAATAAGTACAGAATCAAGTACTAACAGTACAGAAAATTGAGGACAACTTAGACACAAAAATGTGTCTATCAAATCCCCCAAACTTATTATTTGCTAGTCCTCGAGCAAATCTAATCTAGAATATAAAATGACTACACTTAGCACGTGCAGCAAGCCGTTAAACCGCTAGGTGTCCCTAGTGGCGGAGTGTTGTCTCCGAAGGGTTTACCAGAGGTGTACCCACAAAACCTTTACTCCAGACCCTAGTTATCTACGCAGAACCTTGGAAGGCACTAAAAAATCTCCTTGGTTGGCATACTTATTGACTATAGGAGGAAGTACCCTGATGCAAAATTCCAATTGTTGTATACGAGTTTGCACTCAAGCATACTAAAATTCATATAAAGTGACAGAGCTCTACTCAGATAGTTTCTGGACATCATAAATTGGAGTCAACCAATCACATGGATAGATTAAGAAGATGGCTGTAGAGAAAAACATGGGTAATGTTAGCTAGGGTGAACCTATCCTAATGGACTGATATACTGGTCTGGACTAATATCAACACACACTGGCATATACAAGGGAACCAGTGGTCGATAATCCTAACTCTAGGTCAACTCAGCTGGCATATTCAAGGGTACCAGTGGTCAACTTTATTGAATTTATTCCGATTGGTCTGATGGACTGGTCTCAATTTATTTATTTTATTTTATTTTATTTTTTTTGTATCTCAGTCACTCTATTTCACCCTAGCAATGGTGAAAATAAAAATAAAAGAAGTGATCAGGATTCTTTCGATGTTTCCATCACGAGGATATGGCGAAACTACCATGTTTTTTTTAACACCTGAGCTCTGTGTTTTTATGAATAGACTCTTCTAGATGTTTCCATCTAATCAGATTGGTTCCTCAACTCCTACAACCAAATTGTTTCCATCCACTTAGATTGGTTAGTGCCGACCTTAATTAGCATAAATTTCTAGGCACTGGAGTTTATTTATTAATACTGCAACTAAAAAGTTTCTCCCATACCCCCAAACTTAAATCTAACACTGTCCTCAATGTTCTAAAGATGAAATTAAAAACATGAACAAGGATAAACCGTTACCACTAGAAGGAAACGAGGAAAAATATTACCGTGTTGCAAGAGCAAGGGATACCTCCCAAGGAGTGCTAAGTTTAAAGTCTTTAGCCAGACATCAAATACCTCAAAAAGGATCCTCACCTTCCAAAGTTATACACCAATAGCCGAAATAGTTGTGGGTCCATAAGACCAAATAGATCTAACACCAAAATTAGGCAACTGCACTGGTTCAGAAAAATGTATAAAAGGAGCACATCCTCATCTAAGGTTTCTGTCAAGACAACTGGGTTTATCTGGGGAAAATAACGAAGCTTCATATGTGTGTCTTATAAAGAGATTCATTCGAAATACTGGCCTCTAATACCTGGGTCACTTCCTAGATAATATCAGGAGGATCGGGTTGCGTAGTCTGAATAGACTCAAGTAAAATCTCAGGCGCACAAGGATCGAGTCCCAAGTTAGGGACTTCAATTAGGGATACGTGACGATCACAAGAACCATCACTACCCCCAAACTTAGGGTTTTCACTACTCACAGACAAACCTCTAACTATTGCTTGTATTTCTGGATCCTCGGAGTCCTTGAAATACTCAAGAGCTTCTTCTAATTCTTTTCCCCCAAACTTAGGGTCGTCATTATTCTCAGAAAGACCTAACATTATTGCCTGGATTTCTGGGTCCATAGAGAGTTTAAAATACTCAAGGGATTCTTCTAAAGATTGATCACACATTTGACTAAGAGAATGGTTTCCTCAAATTCATCTAAAGAATCTCCCAGTAAAGTTTCATGCCAATTATCCTGAACTAAATCCTGAACTAAAGCGCTAATCATATTCACTTCTTCTATATCTTCAGAAGGATTTCTAGTAACATTAAAGACATTTAGTTCAGTGGTCATATTACCAAAGGATATGTTCATAAGCCCGGTCCTACAATTGATGATAGCGTTAGCTGTGGCTAAAAATGGGCGACCTAAAATCACCGGTATTTGAGCACTTGGGTCCTGAACAGGCTGGGTGTCTAGAACAACAAAATCCACTGGATAAATAAACTTATCAACCTCAATCAGAACATCCTCTATGACACCACGAGGTACTTTGACAGACCTATCAGCTAACTGTAGTGTCATTTTAGTCGGTTTCAACTTACCAAGACCTAGTTGCGTGTATACATGATATGGGAGTAAGTTAACACTAGCTCCTAAGTCAAGTAAAGATTTATCGACCATGTGATTACAAATAGCACAAGATATGGTGGGGCATCCATGGTCCTTATACTTAGGGGGTGTTTGGTTCAGAAGAATGGAACTTACTTGACCAGCTAAAAAGGTTTTCTTTTGGACATTAAGCTTACGCTTTCGTGTACAAAGATGTTTAAGGAACTTGTCTTAAGCAGTTATCTGTCTAATTTATTCTAACAATGGAATGTTAATGTTCACCTGCTTAAATGTCTCCACTATCTCGTTGAAAGTCGACTCCTTTTTTGTTGGGGCTAACAACTTTGGATATGGGGCTCTAGGCACAAAGGTAGTCCTATCAGGAATTTCTTGGGACTCCTTAGGAATTGTTTCAGTTTCCTCAGCTATGGGCTCCTCCTCTTGGGAAGTAGAATGTGGAACTACAATATGTCCACTAGGCATGGCTACCTTATTGTCTACCGTTTTAGCACTCCTAAGGGTTGTAATAGAATTCACATGATTGTACGATTTATCTCCTTTGGGGTTGGGATCAGTATGACTAGGGAACCTTCCATCTTCTCTTTCACTTATATACTTAGCTATCTGGCCGACTTGAAGTTCTAATTTAGCAAGAGACTAGGAATTATTCTTAAAATTCTGCTTGGTTTCCTCTTGAAAATTAACCTGGCTCTTTATTAACATTTCCTGGCTTTGTGATAGCATATCCTGGCTCTTTTTTAATATACTAAGAGATTCCTCTAAGCTAGTCATTCTATTCTCAAAAGGGTTCTGGAACTGGGCTTGACCTGAAGAGTTCTTAACATAATCAAAACCTGGGGGAGGCTGAGAATTACTAGACTGATCTTGATTCTGGCCCTTAGACCAAGAAAAATTAGGATGGTTTCTCCAACCAGAATTGTAGGTCTCTGAGTATGGGTCAAACTTCTGACGGTTCTCAAACCTAGCATTGTTATAGACAGCATGGGCTTGCTCTTCACTAACATGACCTTCCCAAAACGAGTTATTGGGTTCTACTCCACAACTAGAGACTTGAGAGGCTCTAATTCTATCATTAGGTTCAACAAATGACCTATTTTTAGACTGACCTATTTCCAAAGCTTCTAGCCTTTTAGACAAAGCAACAAACTTAGCATCTGAACCAAAGCTTGTACCTACCACATTGGTGCTACTTCTATTGACCAAGAGTCTTTTAGGGGGTTCAACACAAGACTCCCACTGTTGGGATTTTTCAGCTACATCTTCTAAGAAGGAAAATGCTTCATCAGCGCTTTTACTCGTGAATAAACCAGCGCACATAGACTCAACCATGGCTTTGGTCGAATATTCCAAACCTTCATACATAATTTCAACTAGTTTCATTTTTTCGAACCCATGGTGAGGACTTTGCGACAAAAGATCATTAAATCTCTCTAAAAACCTATAAAGGGATTCTCCTTCTTGTTGCATACTGGAACTAATTTTCTGCCTAAAAGATGCAGTTCTATGCTTAGGGAACCACTTTAAGTAGAAACCAGCAATAAGTTGGTCCCATGTTTCTATAGACCCAGATGGTAGATTATTCAGCCAAGACTTGGCTTTATCTCTTAAGTAAAAGGGGAACATCCTAAGTTTCAAGACTTCATCAGTAAGGTCCTTAATCTTAATTGTTCCACAAATTTCTTCAAAGTCCCTAATGTGAAAGTAAGGGTTTTCATAATCTTTTCCTAAGAATATATGGATCATCTAAAGAATACCAGGATTCAACTCATAAGTAGCCGTAGAGTCTGGCAATTTAATGCACGATGCTCGGTTGGTCCTAGTTGGGTACATGTACTCCTTCAAAGTTGTCATTTTGGGCACAGTAACAATCCTAGGGGTGAAGTTCTCACTAAGACTTAAATTCTCAAAACTGAAGTTTCCAAAAACAAGGCTCTCCAAAGAAGAGTCTTCGAGCTCCTTATTTACAAAATAAGAACTTCTAGGCTCGTCACTAATCAAACCGCCAAAAGTATCAATTTTCCAAGCACGCTCTCTAATGGACTCGAGCGATTTTATCATACACTAACAAAAATTAAAAATCCTAAGGAAGGGAGGTTCTAAGCAAAAAAACAGCAGGCTGACTCCACCAAAGCAAACCTAAAAATTTCTAGCAAACAAAAAGCATGATATCTCCACTTAGATTATTTGTAGACCGACTTCTAATCCTTCGAAAGAGAATTCGTTACAATTTAAGCAAACCCCTCTGGAATCAATCCAAGTCAAAGTAAGTTGAATAGAGGCGAGGGAAGCTCAGTGGAGCTTTGATACCCAAGGCCTCACCGCATTTCAAGGCAGCGCAGTCACGCATTTAACTCATAGAAACCATCATGAACTTCAAAGTATGCTTAAAAGAGTAACCAATATTTTTCAAATGACTTTCCTATTAAGCTCGTTACCCTATCGGTCTCGTTCTAGTCAAAATTTTAAGCTTAGGTTCGCGTTTGGTATCGTTTTCCTAAGGCGGGCAAGAATAGAACGATGATGAAATCCGAACCCTTATCTTCTATGGCCAGTCCTTGCCCTTTACTAGGAAAACTAAAACAGACGTATTCAGTTCCTCGACATATATGCAAACGAAGGAATACAGTAACTCGCTGAGAGGGGATTCTCGAGTGTTTCGACAAACTTACCTCCCGTACCAGACGGGGGATGAACCGTTGTATTCGACTCGGGCCACGACTCCTATGTCATGTACGAACCCGAGGGGCCGAGGTGATATCGTAATCACCGTCCTTCTCTGCAAACAGTTTAATATTTAATTTTACCCTTCCTTAGGGTTTAAAAATAAAAGAATGTCCAAGTCCAAAGAGTAAAGTGCAAAAGAATTTTTTTTTTACAAGAATAGAGAAATCCTAATACAATCTAAAAAAAATAAACTCTTTTTTTTTTCTTTTTTTTTTAAAATTTTTTTTTCTTCTTTCGCTCCTTTTGCTTTGCCTTTTACTCCGAGTTTTTTTTAAGTATTCACCAAAAGCTTTGGCAAATTTTCCTTATGCTCCAAATTATGTAAGGAAAAGACAAAAAACAAAAACGTAAAGAAGAACAAATAAAATAAAAACAAAAAAAAAACCTAAAAAAGAAAACAAAAAAACAAAAAAAAAAATCTAAAAACTCTAGCCTAAAGACAATTCCGTGTCGACGGCGCCAAAAATTGATGGTATTTATCAATGATGTTGTAGTAAAAAGGTTCTTTGAGACTTGTGAAGGAAGATTTGTTTAGATTTTAATTTTTTATAAAAATAACAAACTCAATTAAAAAGTGTTGTGAAAATTAAGGAGAGGCTGGGGCTAGGATTCTACCAAATATTCAAATTCATGTAATTCACTTATTTATTCTAAACCATTATAGCTCATTCAATAAGAATTTTGACTCTATTTCTTTGCCTAAGGTAGATTCTTAAAATATTAATTGTAAATCTTAAGCATGGCATATCAAAAGAATTAATCCTAAGCATAAGCCATCAAACGAAATGACAATTAATTAAGAAAAATCTTATCTAATTTTAGTTTAATGTAAATAGTCAAATAAAGAATTAAATAGATTTACCACATGATGAATTTTGGTTTCCTCCATTGCCCCAGAGGATGGGTTTAGCTCCTCATGATGGAAACACGCTCAAAATAATTTTTCATTGCTCAAATAGGTGAAAAACAAGAGAAAAGTGATAATACAGAGATTTGCAACACTTTTTCGGTGTTGCAATAAACTGTTACAGATATCGATATAAAAGAAGTGTCGCTCTAACCGTAGCGTATAAGACTGCTGAACGACAGTCGCAATCACTGTATCATAAGCGACGGTCTCAGGGGGTCTTGTGTTCTTCGTGTTCTTCCCATGCAGCAGCAGAAAAGTTTTCTCTGCAACTCGATCTCGCCTCTGTCTTCTCCCCAAACTCTCCGCCCCCTTCTCTGTGATGGCATCAGCCTATATATACCCACACATGCCTTCGAATATCACCCCATTACTCCAAATAATCTTCATAACTCCGGCAGTAAAGAAAAATATTCTCGGAATATTTTCTTTCCCTTCTCATCTTCTGAAGCTGTCAATCAGCGTTTACACGTTCCAATAATGCATAAAATACATCAAAGAATGAGCTAACATGCTGAAAACACACGCATAATTCCCAAAACAGAATCCCGGGAATACGTCGACCTCTGTTTTATGAGAAAATGCGTGACCATCCTTCTTCTTCGATTCCGAGACACCTACCATGCCTGATTAGATGTGACAACTCATTTCCAATTCAAATTGGCGAAAAATTCTCATGAAAACTCGCTCCAAAACAGCCCAGAAAATCTCACTGTTACTTAAATATTTGAACTGATATTTTTCCCGCCAATTTTATAAATCCGTGAAGAATAAGGGGTTGCCCTTTATCCGGTCCTGGGGTGCTGATAGCAGGTGGCTCCTTGGGGGTGCCCTTATATGATTGATGGGTGCCTTTATCAGTTCTTCCGGGTGCCAAAATCAACTTTTCGAGCCGAATTTTTCCAACAATGTTTATTTCCCAAAAATACCTACAAACAAGTAAAACACCATAATAAGTACAGAATCGAGTACTAACAGTACAGAAAATTGAGGACAACTTAGACACAAAAATGTGTCTATCACCTCTGAATGCATTCGGTAGACAAAATAAGAAGCATGCGTCCGAATGTAGTGTTGGCCCCTAAATCCTTTTGAGTGGCCCCTAATGACGCCATGTAAACTCCTAGTGTTTTTATGATTTTTGGGCCACCGTATATTCAGGAGTTTGTTTAAATGACATATCTTCCGAATATTACTGTGGCAGAACCTACCATGCCATGGCTCTAGGTGGTTCCAAGGGCCATTTTAGAAGGTTAGGAAACATACATTCGGTAGTAAATTTAACTTTCGAATGTATATTGGCCCCAAAATGAGATTTTTCCAAAATCCTAAAATTTTCGAACTTTGATACTACCATAATCGGTAGTAAAGTGTGTTACTTTAACCTCCGAATATACTCAATTTTCGAATTTTAGCACAACCATAATCGGTAGTAAATTTAACTCTCGAATGTATATTGGCTCCAAAATGAGATTTTGTCAAATGAATTACTTGTCTTCCGATTATAACTAGTACAAAACTCGAAAATTTGAGTTTTTTTTCTTCCAAAATCTGATTTTTGGGCCACTCTATATTCGGAGGTTTGAGTAACAATATAAACCTATGAATATAGTAGTGCTAAGGCTCTATATGCCGAGGCTCGTGGTGGTTCTAAATCCCTATATTCACAGGCTCATGGTGGTTCTCATTTGGGAGCCAACAAATATTCGGAGGTCAAATGAATTACTTATCTCCCGATTATGACTAGTACAAAACTCGAAAATTTGAGTTTTTTTTTCCAAAATCTGATTTTTGGGCCACTCTATATTTGGAGGTTCGAGTAACAATATAAACCTCTGAATATAGTAGTTCCAAGGCTCTATATGCGGAGGCTCATGGTGGTTCCAAATCCCTATATGCCAAGGCTCATGGTAGTTCTCATTTGGGAGCCAACAAATATTCAGAGGTCAAATGAATTACTTATCTCCCGATTATGACTAGTACAAAACTCGAAAATTTGAGTTTTTTTTTCTCCAAAATCTGATTTGTGGGCCACTCTGTATTCGGTGGTTCGAGTAACAATATAAACCTCCGAATATAGTAGTGCCAAGGCTCTATATGCCGAGGCTCATGGTGGTTCCAAACCCTATATGCCAAGGCTCATGGTGGTTCTCATTTGGGAGCAAACAAATATTCGGAGGTCAAATGAATTACTTATCTCCCGATTATGACTAGTACAAAACTCGAAAATTTGAGTTTTTTTTCTTTCCAAAATCTGATTTTTGGGCCACTCTGTATTCGGAGGTTCGAGTAACAATATAAACCTCCGAATATAGTAGTACCAAGGCTCTATATGTCGAGGCTCATGGTGGTTCCAAAGCCCTATATGCCAAGGCTCATGGTGATTCTCATTTAGGAGCCAACAAATATTCGGAGGTCAAATGAATTACTTATCTTTGCCATTAAGAAATATTCGAGATAAGGGGTAACTCACTTTAGGTTTGGGTGACCCTATTTTGTTTTATTGTTCGCCCCTAAATCCGTTTGAGTGGCCCCTAAAAACGCCAGGCTTATAAAGTGTTGCCGAAATATAATATAGTCTTGCTATATTAATTTCTTAATTCTCAACTTTTATCGAAATATAAGTTTTAGTTTTTCTTAATAATTTCTTAATAAATTGTAGGTTTTAACTAAAAGTAAGTCTAGTTAAATGTAAATTTTAATTAAGTATCGATGAATTAAAAATACAATGCTAATTTTCAACAATACTTCTTGTTTTTATAAGTCAAACTTTAGAATTCAATTAACAATTGCGCCTTTTTTTTATAAGTAATCAACTTCGAATTAATTGATAATACTGCGTCATTTTACGAGATATAAACTTGGACAATAAAAAACTTAAATAAAGACTTCAATTAAAATCTCTGAAAATCTTTGACCTCCTGATTTTCTTTATTTAAAGGAACTTCTTTCGCTCTTGAGAAGATTTCGTTTTGTTCTTCTGACTAGTATGGTTAACTTTCAAGTTTTCTTTGTCTTTGCCTTGAGTTTACTTTCCTTGAACTCTTCTTTGCGTTTTAGATGCATATGTTTGATTTGGTTATCTAAGACTTGATAACTTCTTTGTTTTTTTTATCTATTTCTTTGTAACTATCACAAATCTTGTTAACAACGTCAACTTCAAGTACCACTCTAGAACAGTCAAGTTGGGTTTGAAATATGCCATTTGAAAATTTTTGAGATTAAAAAAGAGAGAAAATTTTATGTTAAAATTTTGGTTTAAGAAATCAAGTTTGAAAATCACTTATTTATAGGCGACAAAAAAAGAGTCGTTGTAGATGGACTTTTCACTAAGCGACCTACACTAAATCCTCACTATAAATACTCAATCGCTGGCGCTCTGGACATGATCGCTCGGTATTATTTCCATCACTGAACCCTATTCCCATGGTAACGTGGCTAGTTTTCCAGGCCACCTAGTATAACAAGCGGAAAACTTTGCCATCATGTATAGGTACGACACGGACGGGCCTTACCAAACCAACAATGTAGTCTCCGCATAGCATATGACTAGTGACTATAATTGTAGAGTCTATATTCCAACCCAAGGCATCCCTTGGAAATTCAAGGTAAAGCTTTTTGAAAAAGGGAATTAATCGTTTGGTCATTTTTTATGTGGTCCCAAGACTATTTGGTCCAGCGGGAAAACGCGCTTCCTGTTTGGTTCATAATTATTTGAAAATATTAAATGGACCAAAATACCCTTTCGTGTTCATCCCTACTTATTTTCTTTGTAGCAATTCATTTTGTTTGGATCACTAACCCAACGGAGATTGCTGAGGAATTGGTTTTTTTCTTCAAAGATTTGTTTCAAGAGGATGTAAGTATCCAAGATCCATCAAATCTGCAAGATTCTTCTTATTCTATGAGTTCAACAAAAAGTTCTTCTATCTCAGTCACACCAACTAGTGATGAATTATGGAAAGTGGTGAAAATTATGAATTCTATGGGTTCACTAGGACCTGACGGCTATCCTGTTTTATTCTATAAAAAGTGTTGGACAATAGTGGGAGAAGAAACTACTCAATTCATTCAACATATTTCATATACAAGAGAAATTCCAAGTAAGCTAAATCATACTCATTTAAGCTTAATCCCAAAGGTCAAAAATCCAGCTACAACTATGGAATTTAGACCCATTGCTTTATGTAATGTTCTGTATAAGTTTGTGGATAAAATCTTGTCTATAAGACTTAGTCCTTTCCTGAGTATGTTTATATCCTAGGCACAAAACGCTTTTGTTAAAGGGAGATAAATAACTGATAATGTTGTTATTGCAAAGGAATTATTCCATTCTATGCATAAATCAAAATCTAAAGAAGGTTATTTTGCGCTGAAATTGGATATGTCATAGGCGTATAATCGAGTATCTTGGTCTTTCTTGATCTTTATGATACATTAAATGGGAATTCATGACTTATCTCATAAGTAAGTTAATTATGAATTGTGTTACTTCTGCTTCTTTCTCGATTCTCTTAAATGGTGCTCCTCATGGAAATTTTAAAAGTGGAAGGGGTCTCCGTCAGGGTTGTCCTTTATCACCTTCTTTGTTCATTATCTGCTCTCAAGGGTTGTGTCTTTTAATAAAAAAATATGAAACATTAAGTCTCTATAGTGGTTATTACAGGATTAATAATTTTGGTCTTACAATTAGTCACTTGATGTTTGTCGATGACTTATTCTTCTTTGAAAAGAATTCAGAATCAAATGTGGATCGGCTGAAACATATTTTGGATCTTTATTCTACTTTTTCTGGCCAAGTCATCAACTTTATGAAATCTTCAATCCACTTTAATAAGGGATGCTCTACATATAACAAATGGAGTACGATACAGAAGTTGAGAGTTAGAGAAATGAATAATGATGAAAAGTATTTAGGAACTTATCCTATGAAATCCGATTGCCGTATTGAAATATTTGAACCGCTGAACTCAAAGTTTAATTATAAGTTGGCAGGATGGAGAAATTTATTTGTCAATCCTGCTGGAAGATTTGAACTGTTAAAAAGTGTGATATCTATAATTCCTAATTATATAATGGGTACATGTATTCTTCCCAAAGGAGTGACTAATGAATTATCTCGCTCTCAAAGAGCGTTTTGGTGTTGACATGATACAAGTACAAGGAAAGCTCATTTCTTCATGTGGGAAAAGGCTATGAGAGCAAAAAAAGATAGAGGATTAGGGATTAGAGATATGGAACTAGTGAATCTTTCATTAGTATCAAAACTGGTTTGGAGATTCCTGACAAACTCAAAGGCTACTTGGGTGCAATTATATTCTGCTAAATACTTGCACGACATTTCTTTCTGGGATTACCAATCAAAACCTGGAGATTCTAGCACATGGAAGGACATGATCTCTGTCAGAGAACTTTTTATCAATAAATGTCGCTGGTTTATAGGATCGGGTCATAACATTCACATTTGCAATGATCCCTGGATGCCAGGAATTCCATGTTTCAGACCTACAAGACTACAACACTCAACTATCCAAGTCACCATGGTCTCAGATCTTTTTATTCAAGAAGGAAAATCATGGAATACGGAGCTGCTGCATCAAGTTTTTCCACAAGATCAAATCAATGCTATTCTGGACATCTACATTATATCAGATGAAGAAGTCGGGGACAAATTAATCTTGTTGAGAACTCCATCAGGTAATTTTACTTCAAAATCAATTTATAAGTTAATGGCCGATAACAGAGCTACAACTTCGACTGAATCGGAATTCCCGTGGAAATTATTTTGGAAGAAGATTAAAATTCAACCCAAAATCCATATTTTCATGTGGAAGATGTTGCATAATGGTCTGGCTGTGTATCATAATTTGGGAAAATTTAATAATCAAATTCAAAGTATATGTCCTTTATGGAACATGGAGGAAGAACCTATCGATCATCTCTTCTTCAAATGTCAATTTTCTCTGGTAGTCTATCAGGAAAGTCCGATAGTTATTTAAATTTTGAATGGAATGCAACCAAGGCAGATCGTTCAACACTGGTTACTTCACCATGATCAGGGTGTTATGTTGAATCTAGCTGCGTTTATAATGTGGAACATGTGGAAATCTAGGAATGATTTGATCTTTAATAATATTCATGTCTCAACTTCTCAGTGCATCCAAAGAGCTCTTCAAGATTTCAGATTTTTTGACATGCACCAGGCTTTTAACTGCTGCTCCAACATTGCTATTAATCATTACAATGCAATTTTATGGGAATTTCCTCCTGATTCTATTATTAAAGTCAATGTGGATGATGCCTTCAACAATGGGCATGCTTCGACAACTGATGTAGCTATAGATTCTTTCGGGAATCACCTGGGAAGTGGTTCTTTTTGTTTCAATTGCATCTCTTCCACGGTTGCAGAGGCCAAAGCTTATGGACTTGGTATCCAACTGGCAGGCAAACTTCAGGTTCCCATAATCATGGTGGAGGGGGATGCAACAGAAATTCCTAAAGCTATACAAGAAAATACGAATGAAATACCATGGAGCATTCGATCTACAATTCTCTCCATCTGAGATCGCGTCAAGAACTTTAATGAAGTTAGCTTCACATCAGTTTTTAGAGACGTTAATTCTATTGCGCATGATTTAGCTCAATGCACAATTTCAAATAATGTAAACAGATGGTGGTTTCATGATGAACCACCTAATTGTATGATGAACCACATCATCTTGAATGAGGATTAATATCAATGAAAGTCTGTTTCCTCCAGAGAAAGAGAAGACCAGAAAAAAAAAAAAAAAAACTCAAAATATTTGTGATCGTTAGTGAAAATTGTTAAAGATGCGCACGTATATATAGTCACTAAATTACAATCTTGATCAAGGTGGAAGCCTCAAAAGATATTTACTATATCAAAGTGTTAATTGCTTCATTCTACAATGTTTGGATTTAAATCTTATCACTTGCATGCGTGTCCTTTTAAACAATTAGCAAAGGCTAGAGCTGATGTAGATGAATTGGTTAGAAAGATCTTCTACATGGAAGTCTAAATTCATAATCTGAGTATCTTTGGATTTTTCCAAAGATGTTCATCGCCAAATTAAATTCGTTGGTGAAAGAAAAAACAAATCACTAAGATCCGTAGAGTCACTGAAACATATGGAAAAATTAAGCCAAAAATGGTAGTTAACAAATCAACGTTGGTTTATGCTTTTACCATTTTTGACAGAATTTTGGTTTTGACCAAATAGTGTGATCTTCAGTTTTTATAACAATGAAGAAGAAGATTAGTGGAAGATAGAGGAACATGTAGAAGCCCGAAAATAAAATAAAATTATATTCTCGAAATTTGTTTTCTCAACTAAAATTAGGAAAGAATATACTCCCTCCGTCCCTATTATATAGGCGGAATTTTGATTTTCATTTATCCCGCTAGATAGGCGGAGTCCAAGTTTCAAGATAAATTTTCTCCTAAATACCCTTATTTATTGTGCATGGAAAGTATTTGGGTCGTAAGTTTTGGTATGTCTTTGAGTTTGGGTCGTAAGTTTGTCCGTTTTTGAGTTTGGGTCGTTGACCCCGTTAGTCAACTAAGTCAACCGGTCAAACTGTTAGTGTAAGTCAACTTCAGTTAGTAACGTATTTACGCATTTTGTCGAGGCTCTAAAGACTTCGTTAGAAGTAGGAATTAAATGTTTGACCCCATATTAGAAAGAAGAAATAACCACCTTCCAAACTCACTTAAAAAATCCAGATTCCGAGTTCAAATGGTCAATCAAAAGTATGCGCAAACAAGGTCACAAAACTGCGTAGCTACAGATTTCAGCTCAGGCGAGCTATTTTCCGGGGAACATATCTCCTAAACGAAAAATCCGATTGCTAATCCCTTTTAACTAATTAAAGACAAGACATAGATGAACGTTTTTCGTTAAGAAGGTTTCGCCTAGTTCCCTACCTAATGGTGCCGGTTTTTCAACTTTCGCAGACAACCAGATTGTGATATGAAAGTTGAAAACCGTATTTGTTTACGATTTTTCGCCCCTAGTTGTCTGCGAAACTGGTACCAATAGGTAGGGAATTAGGCGACACTTTCTTAACGAAAACCGTTCCTCTATGTCTTGTCTTTAATGAGTTAAAATTTCATATCACTCGGATTTATCGTTTAGGAGATATGTTCCCTAACGAGCTCACTCGAGTTGAAATCAGTAGCTACGCAGTTTTGTGACCTTGTTTTGCGCATACTTTTTATTGACAATTTGAACTCGTAACTGGATTTTTAAAGTGTGTTTGGAAGGTGGTTATTTCTTCTTTCTAATATGGGGTCAAACTCTTAATTCCGACTTCTAACGAAGTCTCTAGAGCCTCGACAAAATGCGTAAATACGTTACTAACTGAAGTTGACTTACACTAACAGTTTGACCGGTTGACTTAGTTGACTAACGGGGTCAACGACCCAAACTCAAAAACGGACAAACTTACGACCCAAACTCAAAGACATACCAAAACTTACGACCCAAATACTAATTAACCCAAAATAAAATAAAATTATATTCTCGAAATTTGTTTTCTCAACTAAAATTAGGAAAGAATATACTCCCTCCGTCCCTATTATATAGGCGGAATTTGGATTTTCATTTATCCCGCTAGATAGGCGGAGTCCAAGTTTCAAGATAAATTTTCTCCTAAATACCCTTATTTATTGTGCATGGAAACTTGTAGTAGGAATAAGACAAGGGGTAAAACAAGAAAAGGTATGGAAAATTATGAATCCAATACAATTTTCTTAATCTAAGAGATTGTCTCCCTCCGCCTATATATATGGGACGGAGGGAGTAAAATTATGAAACGGAAAAAATCACCGTTAAATCTAGCTAATCATGAGGGGAGGAATATGCACAAAGTTACACTCCAACTCCTATAACCCACAAGTGATTTACGAAAGAGTTAATACTGAGTTGCTTACACTTGGGGAATGTGGGGACACTGAAATCCAATGGCACGCAAATCAACTCAATTACTTGTTATTGGGTAGGTGCCTGCCTATTTGTTCACATTTTGGCAAAAATCGAGGCCGATTAATCCATAAACACTTGTTATTGTTGGGTGAGTCTTTGTGCCAAAATCCCTTAGCCGTTTAACCGAGACCGGTGTATGTGTGTATTTGTGAACCGAGACTAAATAGTAAATGTGTGGATTTTGTGCCAAAATCCCTTAGACTAAATAGACAAAATTTCCTAGCCATTTTCATTTTTGACTACATCGATCATTCCTTCCTTGTCTTCTTACTAAATTAATAAACGCACAATTGGTTATTCATTTGTAAGTTGTAACTCATGTCATGCTATTTTCAAAATTGATATACATTCTTTCATTTCGTTGTTTTCCTTTTGGGATTCCGTTTCCAGTCATGCATAATGAGTTCTTCTTTTGTTGTTTTAAAAGGTTAAATTACTAACATTATTCAGAGCTCAAAGCAACTAAAAAAATTCGTTCTCTAAGATAGTAAACTACGATAACTATTTTACTAGTATGATGATAAAGCAGATGAAACTTAAGATGATGGAGAAAATTGAATCAAGTCTGAGTAAACATTACAAGAACAATGGTGTACAATTTGAGGTGCGGTACATTTGTATTCTTCGTCGAAAATCAAAATTAGTCGGGTAAAAGAAGACTATAAAAAATTATATCCCAAGATTGACCCATTTTCTTACAAACCACCCGAATATAAAATTTTCAGTTTAAACTTACTTTTCCTTAAGAACAAAAGAGTATTTGAAATTTATGAACAGTAAAAGGAATAAAGCTGAATCAATGGATTATAAGCAACTTGCAAAACCATTTTAAGCAGTATTGCCAGATTTGTAATTGAATCAAGTGTCCAAGGAAGAAAGAGAAAACTTTAGCTGACTATACATTGGCCATTGTTATGCGACTTCCATCATTAGCTCTTCTAGGTCATTCTTTCGAGGTCAGTTTCCCCACCATCTACTTCTTTTTGGAGGAACAAATCAAATAGAAAACTATAATTTGGTTAGGTTAAGCTTGTGTTATTACTGTTGTGCTTTTGTGATTTTCATTGATTGTGGTTTGTTAATATGTTTCTGTTTGCAATAGAAGAAAGACCTTATCCGCCAACATCTTCCTTAAAACTCTGATAATTGAGATCCATAACTTCAAGCAGTAACAAAAACAACTTAATTGTATATATTTTTGTGAAACTACCTCTCTCTATGTAGGAGATAAGAAACTAAATCAAGACTAAGAAACAAAATGTATCAATAAAAAGGATCCAGACAATATTTAACTTAAGCCTAATTAATCTGTCTTAGCAGTAGTAGCAGCAGCCTGTCCACGGAGACGACGGCGACCAGTTGTCCTAGCAGCAATAAGACCAACCTTTTGTCCAGGAACTGCATCACGGGGAACAGTACTGGGATGTCCAATATGCTGATGGTTACCTCCTCCATGGGGATGCTCAACTGGATTCATAGCCACACCACGAACCTTAGGCCAGCTGTTCCTCTTCACTCTGAACTTGTGGTATGCGTTTCCTGCCTTCAACAAGGGTTTCTCTGTCCTACCTCCACCAGCAACCTGGCCAATCATAGCACGACAACCACTTGGTACAATCTTCTTGGCACCAGAAGGAAGCTTGATTCTTGAGGTTCCGTTATCAGGGTTGTGACTGATAACAATAGCATAATCACCAGATGCTCGAGCTAAAGTACCTCTATCACCGACATGATGCTCAACGTTACAAACAACAGCTCCTTCAGGAATTGATCGCAATGGCAAAACATTACCAACCATAAGACTAGCTTTCTTCCCACAATACAAAAACTGACCAGTATACATACCCTCAGCTGCAACAAACAACTCCTTTTGATGCTTGTACCTAAACGGATGACGGAAAGTAACTCTAGCTAATGGTGCACCACGTCCTGGATCATGAATGATGTCAGTAACCACACCTTTCAAGTAACCATTTCTTTCACCGAAATCTAAACTCCTGAATCTTGCAGGTCCCTTACGATGATGAGTATGGGATTTGAATACAGATCCAGCTCCCTTACGTTGAGCTCTGATAACTCTACCCATCTCTCTCTCTTTCTCGCGGCGTTCTTCTTCTCCTCTCTAAGGTTAGGGTTTCGATGGTGGGTTTTTATAGAGCTGTCTTTCTTTCTTTAGTTTCCTTATTTTCTCTCTCGCGGAAGGAAAATATCAGGGCAGGCCCTTTCCTTTTAACATCGGGTCTTTATATACTCAATGAATATATCATGACTTGATTACGTACCAAAACAACCTTTTATTTAAATAAGGAGATTAAATCTAATCTTGTTCTCGGTCTTTACGTACCCTCTGGAAAATTAGTTGATGCATAAACTAAAATATGGATGCATAATGAGTTATGCATCCTTAATGCTGGTTTGCATAATGATCATGCATTCAATTTTCAAAAATTGTGCCTAAAAGGATAAACACCTCCGAATTTTTCGTAAAAACTCTAAATTTGATATTATTCTCTGTATTCATTGCTTAGATTTCTTTAAAATCTTTTCAACGAGATAAAATTTGTAAAATTCTAAGGCACAGATTTTTAGATATGTTATATTCTAGTTTGCTTTCCAATTATACCCCTGGAAAAATAGGATACTTAAGTTATTATAGTAATTGGACTAAAAGGAGGGGCGGTCTCCTCATTTCAAATGGGATACCAACCAACACCAAACAAAATCCAATTTTTTTTGCTTTAATTTGGAAAAAAAATCACGCACCACATTGGCACAAAGTCACCATATATAAAGTCTTCCTCGCTTTGCTCGGTCGGCCTAATGAATCATAAATTGTACAGTCTGAGAAATTGATGGGCTAGGCTTTGTGCCAAAATTCCTTTCCCGTGTATGTGTGTATACGTGAATGGAGAGTGGAGACCAGATACTCATTTTCGTTTTCATCGTATCATTCCTTGTCTTCGCACTAAATAAAACACGAAATTGGTTAAAAAGATCAAAATCAACAATTTCTGGGTGAAAAAGACATTTAGATTTTGATATTGTTTAAATGGACAAAAATATAAAAATAGTCAGGACGTAACCAGTTTCATCTTACCCATTTTCAAATATTTTTTCTTATTTTTAATTTATATCAGGATGCATCCAGTTTCATCCTCGCTAATTTTTAAGTTTAAGCCAGGATGAATCCAGTTTCATCCTTGCTATTTTTTTATGTCCATTTCACCCACACTAATTTTTACTCGTCCATTTAAACCGTATTTTAAATTTTTTTGGACAAATGACCCATTTTCCGTAAATAAAAGAGTCAATAATTTCATTTTTTTTTTTGTAACTCATTCTCACGATATTTTCAAAATTGATATTCATTCTTTGCTTCCCTTTTGGGATTCTACCAGTCATGCATAATGAATGAGTTCTTTTTTCATGTATAAGATGGTTTTTTTCATGTATAAGATGGTAGAATTTGATTGTTAATTTAAGAGGTTGGTTTCTAACATTTATTAGTAAATTTTTTTCTTCCATAACTTCGGCGATCAGGTAGTGGAATCTGAGATGTTGGAGACAATTGATAGTAGAGCATTTCCAAAGGCACATCCATATCCTTCGTATGCGGGTGCATATAGTAAACATCCTCAGCTGATTTGTATTGAAACCTCCATAGATATATAAATTAAAAAAAAAACACCTCTAACCGCACAACTTTGTGAGGAAATGGTGTTACAGTTGTCCTATACTGATATAGGATAAGCATTTTTCTTTCTTCAAATATCATGTTTACGGTTAAAATAAAATTTACTCTTGCCAAATCGCGAAAAAAAATCTTCTCTATAAAATTAGTGCGCTCTTTTTTTTCTTCCATTCACCACTAGTACTACAAGTTAGGTTTTAGTATGTTTCTCTTTCTTTTTCTAATTGGTGTTGTTGTAATATAATGTGAATCGTGTTACCAGATGTTGTAATCCCTTCTCTTCTTTGTTCTTTGTATATATCATATTGTTTTGATGAGTTTTACTTTGGTATGTTATAGAGTGATTGCATTTTGTTTGCAAGCATTTTTTCTTGCTATGGTTTGAAGGAAACGCAGTTATAAGTTGCGCCCAGTGTCAGACGCATTTTATAACACCGTTTCGATAGACGCTTTTTTAAATATCGTTTTAGCCAGACAGGTTTATAAACAACGTGACATTTACCAAACGTAAACTAAAATAGCGTTTATGTATCCTATGTGTTTAAAATTGCGTTTGGTGTCCCACGGGATTTATAATAGCGTGTAGCTATATATATGAGAATTGCCAAAAAAAAATCTCATATATAGACACTTCGCTTGAGATTATAGGAATATGACACTTACAGCAGTCAAGAGTGTGCCTAATTTTGTTGCCATATATGGCTTATAGCAACAACAACACTAAAGTTGCTCTAAAGACGCGAAATATCTAATGAATCCTATATTGTACAATCCCTGGTGGGCTGAGAAATTGATGGATTAAACTCGAGAGCTGTTTTTGGGCATACCAAAAAATTATCGGGCATACATTTTGTCTAGGTCTAGGCAAAAAAAAAGTTGTGAGCCGAACCTTGAGTATGCCCTGTAATTTTTTGGTATGCCCAAAAACATGTCTCTTAAACTCAACCGTGTTGGGCTAGGCTTTGTGCCAAAATTCCATTCCCGTGTATGTGTGCATACGTGAATAGTGGAGACCAGATACTCATTTTCGTTTTCATCATATCATTCCTTTTCTTCCCACTAAACAAAATGAGAGAATAATTTCATTCTCACACGGGATTCTACCAGTCATGCATAATGAGTTCTTTTTTCCTGTACGAAAATATTTGATGCACCGTGTGAGAGGAGAGTGGGGCCCACTCCTGCCCCACTCCCTATCCCGATGTTGAGAGGGGATCCTGGACTGCCTGATCCCCTCTCGGTGCACAATCACGGTGGGTCTATCACAACCCTTAAATAAATGTACAAGAGATGGTGGTATTTGATTGTTTTAAGCGGTTAGTTTCTAACATTTGTTAGTTTTTTTTTTGTTCCATAACTTCGACGATCAGGTAGTGGAATCGGAGATGTTGGAGACAATTGATAGTAGAGCATTTCCAATGCACATCCATATCGATGCATAAAGTAAACAACCTTTGATGTCTGATTTGTATTGAAACTTCCTTAGATGTTGGAAGTTCAAGAAAAACATCTCTAACCGCGCAACTTTGTGAGAAAGTGGTGTTACAGTTGTCCTATACTGATAGGATAAGAATTTGTTTTTTCTTTTCTAAATATCATGTTCGTGGTTAATATAAAATTTACGTCCCCAAATTGTGAAAAAATCTTCTCTATAAAATTAGTGTCGTTCTTTTTTTCTTTTCCATTAACCACCAGTGCTACAAGTTAAGTTTTAGTACGTTTTTCTTTCTTTTCCTAATTGGTATCGTTGTAGTATATTTTGAATCATGCTGCCAGATGTTGTAATCCCTTCTCATCTTTATTCTTTATATATATCATATTGTTTTGATTCAAGTAGAAACCTTAAATGCTTGTGATTTTGTTTGCATGGAGTTTTACCTTGGTATGTTATATAATGATTGCATTTTAATTGTTTGCAGGAATTTTTTCTTGCTATGGTTATTTTTCATTTGAGAACAAAGAGAAGGTGATCGAGCTTTTGAAAATAATGAGCTAAAATGGAATGGGACCGAACCCGTTAATGGGTGTACGTGTACCAATGCTTTGTCTTATGTTGATTTTGGTAGTATCTTAAGTAAACTGGTATCCTGGTTGTAGCGATGGGAATGCATTGGATCATACTAAGCAACTCTACCATTTTAAGCAGTTAAGATGGTAGTACGGTACATTGTAGTATTAGTTTACAGTTGGTCTTTGTTATGCAATTTTTTGTACAAAAATATATGAATAACAAAATGTATATAAAATTCCTGGCTAATTTGGGGCCTATTGACATTATTTTGGGCCTACTGCTAAAGGACAAAAGGGGTTATTAAAAGTTAAAAGAGATACCCTTATCTAACTATTTTATAAATAGCTAATTTACCCCTGATTAATTAATTGATGTTTAATAAAATTAAACTAGAAATTAACTAATCTTGATTCTTCATCAAAACATGAAAAAAAAATAGAATTTTTTTTAAAAAACTCGCCCAGAATCGGTGGATGTTCATGCTCATATAAACCGATTGTAAGAATCGGTTTATAATACTTAGAACATAATCCGATTGTAAATTCAGGAGTTTTACTGTGATTTTTTTCCCCTCCAGAATCGGTTTATGTTAATGCCCACATAAACCAATTGTTAATTTGTGCATTTCTTCGACTGTTTTGCTCATAACTCCTTCGTCCGATGTCGGAATGTGATGTAGGACATCTACCTGTTTTCAATGTATCAACTGTCCCAGTATATCCAATTAACATATGTCAACAATGATAGTTGACCTGCTGCGATGTATCAATTATTACCGTTGATCCATAACATCTTCTTTGGTTTACTTGTTTATCAAGTCTAGAACTTCTTCTTTTAGAGTTTTCTTATTTCTTCTTTTAGAGTTTTACTATTTTTAGGATCTTGTTCATGCCTATATAAACATGCTTATTTCGTTATTGTAAGACACATTATTATTATCAAGTTATAATTAAAACAACTCTTTTAGAGCAATCTATCTTTCTCATCTAAAAACCCTATTAATTCTTCTGTCTTCTCATCCTTTTCTTCTTTTCTCATCACCTGCAATCTCCGTATTGCCTTCTGCTTATTCGTTCTACACTAATTGGTATCATTCGACAGTAGATTATATTTTTATCTTTTCTACGATCATGTTTTTCGCTTCCGCAACCCTTTTATAAAAAAAACAAACAAACAAACACAAAACATATATATTTCTATGGCTGGCAACGTTACACAAGAATATTTCGATTATGCTATTACCAAGCTTACTACTCTTATTACTACAAGTAGTACTAGTATAACTACAATTAATACAAATATTGATATGCTTTCAGATAACCTAACTAAGTTAGAGAAAACTTGTTTTAATCAGTTTGGAATTTCTGAAAAGCGAGTAGCATATGCTCTAAGTAGACGGCGACATCTTTTAGCAACTATTCGGAATGAGAATTTTTCTTTTGATTATATCAAAGAGATTTATGGTAATATTTTACAACTCTTATTACTACAAGTACTACTGGTATAACTACAATTAATACAAATATTGCTACGCTTTCAGATAACCTAACTAAGTTAGAGAAAACTTGTTTTAATCAGTTTGGAATTTCTGAAAAGCGAGTAGCAGATGCTCTAAGTAGACGGTGACATATTTTAGCAACTATTCGGAATGAGAGGTTTGCTTTTGATTATATCAAAGAGATTTATGATGAGGATGATGATTTTAAATCACTTTGAGAACAATGCAGTTTGATGATTTTCTCATTCAAGATGGCTTCTTATTTAAAGGTAATCGTATTTGCATTCCTAACGGTTTTTTACGTCTTCATTTATTACGTGAATTGCAAGGAAGTGGACTTGGTGGTCATTTTGGAAGAGATAAAACTATTTCTCTTGTGGGAGAACGCTATTATTGGCCTTCACTTAAGCGTGATTTACAAAAATATGTTATGAGATGCATGGTTTTCCAACAAGCTAAGGGTATTGTTCAAAACACCGGACTCTACACTCCTTTACCAATTCCAGAAGCTCCATGGGTGGACATTAGTATGGATTTTATTCTTGGATTACCTCGTACAATTATAGGAAATGATTCAGTAATGGTTGTTGTGGACAGATATTCCAAGATGGCATACTTCATAGCCTGTAAAAAGTCTACTAATTCTTTCAATGTTGCATCTTTATCTTTCAGAGAAATAGTTCGATTACATGGCATTCCTAAATCTATTATTTTTGACAGAGATACTAAATTTCTGAGTTATTTCTGGAAGACATTGTGGATGCGTTTGGGAACTAATTTATAGTTCAACACTACTTCACATCCTCAAACAGATGGGCAGACTGAAGTTGTAAATCGTTCTTTGGGGAAATTTGATTTGAGCCAAATGCATTGATAACAACAAATAATGGGGTGTTTTGCTACCTCACACGGAGTTTTCCTTTAATACTTCACTAAACAGATCCACATGTAAAATTCATTTTGAAATTGTTTATTCAAAGGTACCTAATCATGTATTGGACTTGGTTGTTCTTCCAAAATTGCAAGCTTCCAATATAAAGGATGAAAATCTGATACAACAAGCTTCTCAAATACATCATGAAGTCAAGACAAAACTTGAGGAGTCTAATGCTAAGAACGATTTCCAGTTGGCACCTATAACAAGACTAAGATGAAGAAGTACGACCCTTTTCAAATTTTGAAGAAAATCAGTAACAATGCATATGTCATTGATCTACCCAAGGAATGGAACATCTCTAATGTGTTCAATGTTCAAGAGATTTTCATCTTTCATGGTGACAATGCTCTATTATTTGTTTCCACCAACTCAGAGACGAGTTTTTCTCAAGAAGGAGGGACTGATGTAGGACATCTACCTGTTTTCAGTGTATCAACTGTCCCAGTTGATCCAATTGACATATGTCAACAATGAAAGTTGACCCGTTGCGCTGTATCAACTATTACAATTGATCCATAACATCTTCTTTGGTTTACTTGTTTATCAAGTCTAGAGTTTCTTCTTTTAGAGTTTTCTTATTTCTTCTTTTAGAGTTTTACTATTTTTTAGGTTCTTGTTCATGCCTATATAAACCACGATTGCTAAAGGCGGGTACCAGCATTAGCGGGGGTGGTACCATTTCAGTGATCCAACGGCCAGGATTGTTTATAAGTTTTTTGTCTTATGTGAAATGGTACCAGCCCCGCTAATACTGGTACCCGCCTTTAGCAATCATGATATAAACATGCTTATTTCGTTATTGTAAGACACATTATTATTATCAAGTTATAATTAAAACAACTCTTTCAGAGAAATCATCTTTCTCATCTAAAAACCCTATTAATTCTTCTTTTTTCTCATCATTTTCTTATTTTCTCATCACTTGAAATCTCCGTATTTCCTTTTTCTTATTCTTTCTACACTAGAATGACCTCATTCTTTTTGCGTTCAATTCAAAATTTCATGCTCTATAATATAAAGATAAAAAAAAAATTCAAGATTTGTCCAAAAATTCAAACATGGTTAATAAATCGGTTGATGTGTGCATCAATATAAACCGATTGTGGTTGATATTCATCACATCAACCCAGAATCGGTTTATGTAGGTGTACCATATCTACCGATTTTGGGGAACATCAATAACAATCGGTTTATGTGGACCCTTAAATGATCTGATTGTGGGCATACCAATTAAGAAATCAAAGGTTGTACAATCGGGCATGTGGACATACATGTAATCCGATTCTTATCAAAAAAATATACAGAAAAAAATGGTTATCTCTTCCATACAAGAATCGGGCTATGTGGACATTAACGTAGACCGATTATGGTTCAATTTTCTCGAACCAGAAAACACATGCAGCACAATCGGTGTTTGTGACCAAGAATATCAACCGTTTCTAAACACAATCGGATCGGTTCACGAGTACATTAACATCATCCGATTCTAGGAAACTCGAAAAATTTTGATTTCAAAAAATTGAATTTTGAGTGATTGCATGTTGCTAAAACCTAATTTAGGGGATTGAGTTGCTAGAAAAGTACTTGGTTCATGCCATTTCATCTACCTCTATGGCACTCAAAAATGGTTCGTCTTAGGGGAGAAGAAGAGAAGAAGAATCATTTGATTTTGATTTTTGTTTTTAGTTTTAGTTTTATGATTAGGATTTAATGGGGATACATTTATAGTATTAGTATTAGATAGAGGGTAAATTGGTAGTTTCTGTTGGAATTAATTACAATAATCGAATGCAAATGGGAAACAATACTTAGATTACACTGATAGTAGTAACAAACAACTCAATAAACTTAGTAGAGGCACGTATGAGATATTTGAGCTAAAGGTAATATTGCTCGCTACTCCTCTCGAGATGCTATAGCAATTAACAAATTACCTCCAGGATACAACTATCGTTAGTTCTCCTCTATGTGTAGCATACACAGAGAGAACCCTTAGAACTTGCGGCAAAAGTAAAAACAAAAAACTCAAATTGAAAATACAAATTGTTTCGAGTAATGTAAAAACAATTTTATGTTTCTGTAAACTATATTTCTGTGAACTAAAATTCTGTAAATCAAGAAGTAGTTATACAAAATTATGTTTCTGTAAACTACAACTTGTTTCAGAAAAGAACTGAACGTTTTCTTAGTTTTAAGACAAATATTAATAAGAACTTAATTTCTGAAAATAATTAGAGAAGAAGGAGAAATTCAGAAGATAAGAGTTCTGAATGGTATGTTTTTAAACTGAAAGCCTTAACTCGTATTTATAGGTAAGAATTCGAACGTTTGAGACACAGATCCGTAAATCACGCGTTCAATTTGTCGGACGAGTAAAAGCAAAAAGCATCCGTTAAAATAACAGTAAAAAACGCATCTGTCGGGTAAGATTCTTCTCGACGAGAAATCTCTGTGCACAGGTGTCCACACGCGTGAGATGCACAGGTGTCCACACGCGTGAGATTAAAGATTCTTTACGATGAAAACAGTTAAGAGAATTCACGCGTGAGAATTAACCGTGTGTGACTAAAGATGCTTCTAGTGGCTGTCGGATATCCAAAACCGAGAAGGCAAAGAATAAAATTCTTTACATGTGTGGGAGAAGCGTGTGGTAAATTTCAGCAAAAAGAAAGGATGGGTCGGATACACCCACACCCACACCCACACCCACACCCACACCCACTCCCACTCCCACTCCCACGCCCTCGCCCTCGCCCACGCCCACGCCCACGCCGAGCCGAGCCGAGCCGAGCGAGCGTGCGTGCTTCTGTGCGAAGCACCGCACGAACGGGAAAGGCAATAAGAACTGCAATAAGGTTTAGGCAACCTTGCCATAGTCTAGGGCTTTCCCCATACACAAAGGTCTAAAGACCCAAAGGGCCATGCCATTAAGGCTAAACCAATGCTATTTAAGTCTAAAACTCTTAGTGTTTTAGTCTATATGGGACTAATGTTTTAATCATTCACATGAAAAAACATCTAGGGAGCAATAGGTCTTGGGATCAAAACATGGTCCATGCATTTTTTTTTTGATTAAAACAAAACATTTTTTTCTAACAATCCCCCACATGAATAATAAAACATGTCGATAAAACACGATAAAACATAAGGCAACAAAATAGGCTAAGGTGTCCCAAAGATTGAATCTTAACTTAGTGAGAGGTTACCTGAACTGCTTGTTGATACGGTGAACGCAATGTCTTGAACCACCAACAAAGAATGCAATTCAGAATTAACAGCCACACTTGATGCCTCAACCGAAGAAAACAGCTGCCAAGCTCTTGCGGTTGTGCCCATTTTGGCCGTGGGCTAAAATCCCGGACTTAATGAATGTCTCTAGAGAATTAGCTCATATTCTCATAGGAAGCGGCCACACTTCCAACATCCACAAAGGTGGGTCCATAAAGAGTTTCCTGCCACACCCCGCTTTAATCAAAGCCATGGAACCCATTAAGATCTCAAAAGATCATCCTGTAAATCTGCAGGCTGCACTATCACATGATTACACCATAGGGAGGGACAAAGATAGTGCTTTACCAATATCA
This sequence comes from Papaver bracteatum, assembly GCA_023529315.1. Lineage (NCBI taxonomy): Eukaryota > Viridiplantae > Streptophyta > Magnoliopsida > Ranunculales > Papaveraceae > Papaver > Papaver bracteatum. The sequence goes on from JAJJWX010000002.1 coordinate 162,410, forward strand.
CCATAAATTAGTTGTCTCATTGAACCTTGATCTTGGAAATCCAATCACAAGGTTGAGTATCCTTCATGGTGATTTATTCTATGAGCTTAAGTCCCATCCCCCTCGATGTGGATTTAACTTCCTCTCTCGGTAAACCTTTCGTCAAAGGATCTGCAAGATTATCTTTGGATTTTACAAAGTCTATCGAGATAATACCAGTAGAGATTAGTTGTTTCACCGTCTTGTGTCTTCTTCGTATATGTATAGACTTTCCGTTGTATACATTGTTCTTTGCGCAACCAAGTGCAGCTTTACTGTCACAGTGGATGGCGATTGAAGACACAGGCTTGGGCCAGAGTGGAATTCCTCCCAGGAAACATCGCATCCATTCACTTCCTCTCGACTTTTTCCAAGGCTATAAACTCAGACTCCATAGTGGATTTAGCTATACATGTCTGTTTGGTAGACTTCCATGAGACAGACGCACCTCCAAGCAAGAAGATGTACCCACTAGTAGATTTGCACTCTTCCGAGTCGATATCCAGTTGGCATCACAATACCCTTCCAAAGACAGCAGGATACTTCCCAAAACTTAAGCAATAGTTTGAGGTCCCTCTCAGGTAACGTAAAACTCTGAAGAGAGCATTCCAGTGATCCTGCCCTGGGTTGCAAGTATACCTGCTTAATCTACTCACAGAGTAAGCAATATCATGTCTTGTACAGTTCATAAGATACATAAGACTACCAATAATGCGAGAATACTCAAGTTGATCAATACCCTCACCCTTGTTCTTTTTCAATTTACAAGTGGGATCAAATGGAGTAGACGCATGTTTAGCATTTTCATAATTAAATCTCTTTAATACGGTTTCAGCATAATGAGATTGACTAAGACTATATCCATAAGACGTCTTTCGATTTTCATCCCTAAGATTACATCGTAGGGCCTAAGTCTTTCATGTCAAAATTATCTCTAAGCATGCTTTTAATGGTATTAATAATATCAAGGTTGCTGCCTAATATGAGCATATCATCAACATATAGGCAAACAATAACATGAGAATCATACAAAGATTTAATGTAAACACATTTATCGATTCATTAACCTTGAAACCATTAGTTATCATAACATGATCAAATTTTTCATGCCACTGTTTAGGTGCTTGTTTTAAACCGTAAAGAGATTTGTTTAACTTGCATACTTTGTTTTCATAACCTTTTACTATAAAGCCTTCAAGGTTGATCCATATAAATTTCTTCATTCAATTCACCATATAGAAAAGCAGCTTTTAACATCCATCCGATGTATATGCAAATCATAAATTGAAGCAATAGCAATCAACATTCTAATCGAGGTGATTCTAGAGACTGGTGAATAGGTATCAAAGAAATCTACTCCTTCCTGTTGTCTATAGCCTTTAGCTACCAACCTAGCTTTATATTTATCTATAGTTCCATCTGTTCTAAGTTTCCTTTTGAACACCCATTTGCAACCTATGGATTTACTTCGGGAGGCAAGTCTACAAGCTCCCAAGTTTCATTTTCTTGAATGGACTCCCATTCATTTAATGAAGCTTCTTCCCCAAAGGAGCTTCGGAGAAGTCATAGCTTCCTTATAGGTTTGGGGTTCATACTCTACCGTAAGAGTCAAAAAATCTGGGCCAAAACTTGTTTCAGTTCTAACCCTCTTACTTCTTCTTGGTTCAGTCTCATACTCCAAAGTTGGAGTTTGACTAGTCGATGGAACATCGGGAGGTCATCATGGACCTTTTCCGAGGTCCAGACCTTAAAGGAAATATGTGTTCATAAAACACAAGATCTCTAGATTCCAATATGGTGTTCGACCAATGTTATTATGGTCGAATCGATGACCATGAACCCGTATGCAATTGTATGCTCAGGATACCCTAAGAAAACACAATCGACTGTTTTAGGTCCTATTTTAGTTTTCTTGGGAAGAGGAATGGCCACCTTGGCCAAACACCCCCACACTTTAAAGTATGCATAAGAAGGTTGTTTACCATTCCACAATTCATAAGGAGTTTTATCAGATTTTTTAAATGGAACTCGGTTCAAAATATAGCAAGCAGAGAGGATAGCTTCCCCCCACAAGTTCGAAGATAACCCTGAACTTGTCAACATAGCATTTACCATATCTATGAGTGTTCTATTTTTTCTTCATCTACACCATTCGATTCTGGTGAATATGGTGTAGTTGTTTCATGAATGATTCCATTATGTTTACAAAACTCACCTATGGGTATCACATACTCACCGCCATGGTCTGACCTAAGAGTTTTAATTTTAACTCCTTTTTGGTTTTCAACTTCAAGTTTATAAAACTTGAAAGCCTCTAAGGCCTCATCTTTACTTCTAAGAAGATGAACTCGTGATGATCGTGAGTAATCATCTATGAAAGTGATATACCATTTTCTACCACCTCTTGTTGGTGTTGATTTCAAGTCTCCTAAATCCGAGTGTATTAATTCCAAAGGAACTGTTCTACGTTCAACACTTTTATTAAATGGTTTTCTTGCATATTTAGATTCAACACAGATTTCACATCTTTGTTTTTTATCAAAGTTTATTTTTGGTATGCAACCTAAATTAGCAAGTTTTTCTAGCGATTTGAAATTAACATGCCCAAGTCTATCATGCCAAACATGTGAGGAGTCACAAACATAAACAGAAGAAGATGCATTAACATTCAATTTCAAATCAGATACACTAAGCTTAATCATGTTATCGGTAACATAACCTTTTCCTACGAATTCACCATGCTTAGAAATCACAATGAGTATTGGACTCAACAACAATTTTAAAACCTTTTCCTAGCAGGATGGTTTCGAGATAAGATTTTTGCATATGTCCTGGGACGTAGAATACGTCATTCAATGCGAGAGTTTTTCTGAAGTTAGCTTCGATTCGACCTTGCCTTTCCCCACCACTTTCGCGGTGGAAGAGTTTCCCATGAACAGGTTTCTCATCATCTCCTACTATGGCATAGGAGGAGAAAGCATTTCGAATTTAAGGACATGCTTGGTGGCTCAGAGAATCAAGCCACCAGTCTCTCACATTAGTCATACTAGAGACAAGGTCGACTTCAGACACCATGCCAGTGAAATATCCAGAGTCCTCTACTATGTTTGCCTTATTTTTCTGTTTTGGATCATATTTGATCCTTTTAGGGGCCTTACAATCTTTAGCCATATGTCCAGTTTTACCACAATTAAAACAGTCGCCTTTGATGGTGTGCTTAGTGACACCACCTCTAGGCTTAAAATTGTTACCTCTAGGTTTTCGACGTCTGTTACGTCTATTACCCATTTTCTTTGGATTCTCCAGAATTTTCTTTGAAGCTGAGCTTTATCGTCCAAAACATGAGCTTTGTTTGACATGTTTTTGCTCAGCATCATGCTCTTGTCCTTGCTGCACATAAGCTCCTCAACCTGGATCTTTTTGCCAAGCTCCACCATGGTGATTTCACGAGTCTTGTGTCGCAGCCTCCTCTTATATTCGCTCCATGAGGGTGGAAGCTTTTCAATCACAGCCGATACTTGTAGAGCTTCATCAAAAGTCATTCCTTCAGCAAGAATCTCGCTTATGAGGAGTTGAAGTTCGATTTAACTGTTCTACCACGAGCTTTTTCGTCGGTCATGTTGTATTCTAAGAACTTAGCCATCAAAGATGATATTTTTCTTCTAGAGCTTCCCATAAATCAAAAGCATAAAAATCTTCTTTTGCATTATAGAAGTCATACAAGGAGTCATCAAGACAGTTAAGAATATTATTCTTGCACAAATAATTCTTCCTATTCCACTGCCAATTTATCTTCATTACCACGGCGATGAAGTTTTCTCGAGGGTTTTTCTAAAGCATATCCATCTAACCTTTGGTCGTTTAGGAAGAATAGCATTTTAGACTGCCATCTCTTAAAGTCCTTACCACTTTGAACTTTGGTGGTTTTTCTACAATATTCTTTCCCATGTTCTTACAACAAAGAATATTACAAGATTACAATATTACAATAAGGCAAATATTACCTTTAGATTGTTGGAATTAATTACAATAATCGAATGCAAATGGGAAATAATACTTAGATTACACCGATAGTAGTAACAAACAACTCAATAAACTTAGTAGAGGCACGTATGAGATACGCTGAGCTAAAGGTAATATTGCCTGCTACTCCTGTGAGATGCTATAGCAATTAACAAATTACCTCCAGGATACAACTACTGTTAGTTCTCCTCTATGTGTAGCATACATAGAGAGAACCCTTAGAACTTGGCAGCAAAAGTAAAAACAAAAAACTCAAATTGAAAATACAAATTGTTTCAGAGTAATGTAAAAACAATTTTATGTTTCTGTAAACTATATTTCTGTGAACTAAAATTCTGTAAATCAAGAAGTAGTTATACAAAATTATGTTTTCGTAAACTACAACTTGTTTGAAAAAGAACCGAACGTTTTCTTAGTTTTAAGACAAATATTAATAAGAACTTAAGTTTCGAAAATAATTAGAGAAGAAGGAGAAATTCGGAAGATAAGAGTTCGAATGGTATGTTTTTTAAACTGAAAGCCTTAACTCGTATTTATAGGTAAGAATTCGAACGTTTGAGACACAGATCCGTAAATCACGCGTTCAATTTGTCGGACGAGTAAAAGCAAAAAGCATCCGTTAAAATAATAAAAAAAACGCATACGTCGGGTAAGATTCTTCTCGACGAGAAATCTCTCGTGCACGGTGTCCACACGTGTGAGATGCACAGTGTCCACACGCGTGAGATTAAAGATTCTTTACGATGAAAAAAAGTTAAGAGAATTCACGCGTGAGAATTAACCGTGTGTGACTAAAGATGCTTCTAGTGGCTGTCGGATATCCAAAACCGAGAAGGCAAAGAATAAAATTCTTTACATGTGTGGGAGAAGCGTGTGGTAAATTTCAGCAAAAAGAAAGGATGGGTCGGATACACCCACGCCCACGCCCACGCCGAGCCGAGCCGAGCCGAGCGTGCGTGCTTCTGTGCGAAGCACCGCACGAACGGGAAAGGCAATAAGAACTGCAATAAGGTTTAGGCAACCTTGCCATAGTCTAGGGCTTTCCCCATACACAAAGGTCTAAAGACCCAAAGGGCCATGCCCTTAAGGCTAAACCAATGCTATTTAAGTCTAAAACTCTTAGTGTTTTAGTCTATATGGGACTAATGTTTTAATCATTCACATGAAAAAACATCTAGGGAGCAATAGGTCTTGGGATCAAAACATGGTCCATGCATTTTTTTTTGATTAAAACAAAACATTTTTTTCTAACAGTTTCATCTCTTAATAAGGATGAGCAAAAAGTCCGGAACCGAAAATTTCACCCGTACCCGCCCGCAAAATTGCGGGTAAAACCCAAATCGCAAGATCTATGGGCCGATACGGGTGGGATTCTTAAATCCGCACTTTTAGCGGTTCGGGTGCGGTTGGACTTTGAAATCTGCAGGTTCACCCGCACCCGCAATAATTGAGTTTAAGATTTTTAAACCACCTAATTCAAGGGATGATTACAAAACTTGGTTTAGATTTCTAGCTGCACTCAATAACGTACAGTGTCGAAGGAAAACAAAAATGTTGGTTTAGTCATGATCAATTGAAGACCAAACTCTTCATTTCCACTCTAACATTTTAAGTTATACTGTTAACTTTGAGTTTCAATACAAGGCTTCTAAACCCCATAATTATATGGATATATAATCACTGAACCAAAATTGTCAATTCCCTACCACCATTTAAAGAGAAATGAAAGATTGGATGAGAAGCAAATGAAACCAGTAAAGCTACTATGTAGTCTGTATTTGACTTCAAAAAGCACATGAAGATTTGCATCTTTCAATCCAATGTCCAGTAGTTCATTCTTTTGTAGTCAATTCACAAGGCGAGAAAGCTAAATCTAAATTAACAATAACAGTAGATTTCACCCGGACTATTAAAATCACCCCACCCCACCGCAGGCACATTTGCAATATGCAAAAAAAAAAAAAAAATATATAAATGGCATGGATGCGGAGCTACCAATGTTGAAATTGAGTTACAAACGATATCCAAGTTATTGCAAAAGATCATGACTAAACCGCTTATTTTTATTTTCTCTTTCGATAGGCAAAGACTTTTTTTTTTTTTTTTTTTAGAAACTAAATCCACGGTTAATCCGCATCTGGTCCGCATCACTCGCTGATCTATATATGTCAAATCCGCGGGTAATTAGGCCGGACACGGTTGAATTTTCTAAATCCGCAACTTTGATGGATTGGTTGCGAGTGATCCCTAATCTGCATCCGTCCATCCGTTACATACCCCTATCTCTTAATAACCTTTTTTTTATCCCGTATTAGCATGCCCAAAACAAATGGGATATGCCCAAATTAGCTAGGATAAAATTCATTGCATTCGATGGTTTTTCATGATTTTGTTTTTCCTGGCGGTGGCTCTTTCTCCTGGTGGTGCAATGTTGACACATATCTTCTTTCTATTCTGTTGCAGCACAATCTCCAAGAACCACTTCTTTACGTCCCACTTCATCAACCATATCTTCTCCAAACACCCGCACCCGCTCAAGATACTCCAACAGGAAGTTCTCAGGTTGCCTTTTCCTTTAGTCCCCTTATTCTCTCTTTTTCTTCTGATGGCGTGATCAAATAACACGGGGAGGTCACTGCTTTAGTCTTTTGAGTTATCTTTTTTTTTTTTTCGAACTCAGTATTGAGTCTATTGACTGATTCAAATGTCATAGTTGTGATATTTGTCATTCATTTTGGCACACTACCCTCGTACTTGTTTGAAGGCAGTCATTCCGTTTCATATCCTGTCTTGTCATGAAGCTTTGTTAACTGAATGAATGAGACCGCTATATAAAGGAAAAGGGAAGCAAACGCTTCCCGGTAAGAGCTCTGTGGATCTAGATGACCAGAACCAGTAATTAACTTCGTTTTTTTTTTTTTCGTTTTTCATTTGTCGTGTTTGCTTGGTTTTACCAAATTCTAAGATGTTGGAAGACACTGAGAAGGCGAAATTTTAATTAGAATCATTTCGTTGTCCCTTATTTTACTCTCGTTGTAGGGAAGTTGAATTCTCTTATACTAGAAACTAAGATGGTAAAACTTGGAGGTTTGGTTTTTCCAAATTCGAAACTACTCGATTGAGAACGTGATGAGTAAGAACAATTTTGGGTGTTAATTTTCTTCGTTTAAACTATTCTCTCTGCTTCAATGCTGCTACTTAAAGTTGTGTTTTCACGAGAAAAAGTACAATAATAAGTTTCACTTTGTTGGCTCAGGACCTCAAGTATTCCTAAGTGCGTTGTTTAATTGTTTGGTGCTTTATCTAGCGACCATGACATGAGCTATTATAGGCACCCGCACCCCAACTCTTGTCAACAGTTGACATGGAAAATCATTAATCAGGCGAGGATGGTTTAACAAAAGAACGCGCGTTTTGATCCATATCTTTTTACCCTGTTCTTCTCTGTAGCTGCTATTAACCGATAGATTCCTCGTGTACCCCAAAAGTGTAACTTTCCGGATTCGGCAAGTTGTTTGCCAACTGGAGTGGAATTAGTGGATCATAATGACACTTGGGAAAAGGATGGACATAAACCAGCGTACTTGTGCTAATGTATTTGGCTAAGTGTGTATTTGCTCATATTTGAGCCAAAATCAAGGCCGATTGAATACTTGTCACCGTTTGCTTGGGCCTTGTGCCTAAATTCTCTCAGTCGTTTAACTGAGACCAGTGTATTTGTCAATAGATACCAAGATACTCTTTTTCGTACTTGATTAGATCATTTCATTTCTTGCTAAACAAATGAACGATTGAAAGAAGTAAAACCTGATTTTTACACTCCCACTTTTACATCCTCCAATCTGTTTAATAGCCGTTTTGGTGTATGCACGCCTTGATCTTCGGGGTAACGGATTGAGCCTTTACTTACGTTTCTCGTTTACTAAAAAATATCTTCTTCTTTTCAAATTCAAATCAATCATCAGTCAACTTTATCTTTCTTCGAAAATAAGGATCAAGCCTTTAAATCCGATCCGGAGTCTAGTAATGGTGGTTATGGTGTTTGTTCCTGATGTTATGTGATTTTGATATTGCTGATGGGAAAACATTAAGCCTAGCCTATGGGCCTGTGAACAGCTAGGCCAATAATTACGGCGCCTGTCGGGTATTCTAGACTTCTAGTAACTGTAAGAAAAGCCTGTAAAGATAAGAGTGAAGCATGGATGCATGCTTTAATGAAGATGATGACGATGATCATGACCTGAGCTTAATTAGACATCACATGACATTTCCACTCTCTTTCTCTCATCTTTTTTTCTGATTAGACCTCTCAAACAAAAGGAGAAGTTGTCAAAGAAAGGAAAAAGAGAGAGGACAGATGTAGAGAACTGGAAATGTAGAGCATTGCATTATAAACACGTATACGCTCATTGGAATTCGATCTTCAACTGTCTATTTTGGTTTTTAATCGTAAAGCACAGAGAGAAAGAAACAACAGTGCGTTGTGTCAGCTTCAATGGCGCCTTGTGTACGTAGTCTGAAGAGGGAAGGGTAGAGAGAAGAATAAAAAAATTAAACTGATAAACCAGAGATGAAACCCTAATTTAACTCCTCTCCAAACTTTCATGATAATAAAAAAAAAATGAAACACATAATCAATAAGCATCATCAAGACCTAAGTAATCACCGATCAGTATGAGCAATGGCTAAACATCAAACTAATTAAAAATATAACTAATCATAAATCATTAACATAATTAATTTGAAAAAACAAACAACTAAACCTGAAATGGTGAAAGATAGAAAGAAAAGATTAATTAAAAAAAAGACTCAAACTAATTAAAAATTAAATCACTAGCTAGCCCTACATATAGAAAGAAAGAGATAAGAGGAGGTAAAAAAATCCCCTAATAAAAATTGCCCCAATTTTTAGTACCTTTCACTCACTAGCTCCTTGGCTTGATCATCATCACGTACCCTTTAGCTGTAGTGTTTTGCAGTTCTTGTTGAGTATCAGTTTTCTTTGTCAAGTGTTAGGTGTTTCAGTGATTGACTTCTAGCTAGGGTTTCTTACCAAGAGTGTGCTTGTTGTTATGCATCCAAACTTTAAGAACATGCCTCTTTACACAAGTTTCATTACAAAACTGTTGAACAGCAGCTTCATCATGTTTTTGAATTCTCCAACCTAATTTCTCAGCAAAACTCAACATCTTATCTTTTTGTTCTTGACTGAATTTTGTTCTGAATCTTTTCCTTGATGATAATCCTCCACTACTTGTAGGGTTAGAGTTATCTTCATCCTGATCATCTCTACTAGTGTTATATCCTCCACCACCAGATGTTGATGGTAAAGCTAATGGACGGGCCGGTACGTGCAAATAAGTACCGTTATCACCATGACCTGGTGCACGATAGCTACTGTAAGGTGTAAAGCTGGGATGGTGATGAAAACCTTCTCCTTCAATTTCTTTTCTATGAAAATTCCTATGACAACCGCAAGCTGCACACTTGAGTGCATCTAATGAACCTTCTTCACCGGCTGCCATAAATTCTCCACATCCATCAACCGCGTGTCCTCCTATATTTACTGCATGATTCTTTAAACACTCCCTGTATCTACACGTTATTTTACGTGTAGGCGCTGCTACTACTTCTCCGGTTGCCACCATTTTTGTTGGCCTAGATGATTCGTAGCTCGTTGGTGAAACTCCAAATTTTTCATCTCCCAGCTCTTCGTCAAAATCCATTTTTCTTTTTTCCGCGACTGCTTAAATTCTCTCTTTAGCTAGCAAAGTGTTTCTTGATCTAAGTCTAGATTGAAACAGAAACCCTAACTTTGATTTTGTTTAAGTTTCTGTGATTTGGATCAAGTGAAGAAGAAGATAAGGGATAACGGAGGAGAGTGTGGACAACATCAATTCTCCTCCTGCAACAACATCAAAATTATTTAAAAAAAAAAGACTAAAATTTAAAAATATATGTAACTTCCCTGAAAACCCTAAAACGAGATTTTCAGTTTCTGAAACTTTTATCAATTTGTTTCTCTCTCTAAAAAAAAAAAAAACTTGAAGCTTAGACCAAGAACAAACAAATAATAATAAAAAATTAAGGAAAAAAAAGAGTTTACTTAAACAGTTGAACAAAGCTAAAAAAATTATTTGACTGGCTATAACCGGTACACGATTTAGCTAAATCCAACTCTTTCTCTCTCACAACCTCCCTCTGCTGTTGCTTTTAACTGTTGGTTTACTTTACAGTGTGAAAGTTAAAAAAATTCGGGAAACACCAGTAGAGAAAATCTGAAAATAAATCTTGGAAGTGTGTATGTCTAGTAAAGAAAATGTACAGTACATTTCTGAAAAATCAGCAGACGCAATAAATCAGAAGAATCTCTGCAAGCATGTGGAATCAAAAGAAAAGATAAAAGTGAAATGATAGTGGGAGGTGAGAGAGTGACGTATTTGGATGTAAAGTATAAACGTACAAAAGGATTGATGGGAATATGGGAGATATTATATTATATATACTGGTATTGTTTCAACATTTGTATGCAGCTGGGAAAAGCTAGAAAACTCAAACCAAGAGAGAAGAGTAAATCAGCCTGGTCCATATACTTGAACGTTGGATTGACCTTTACTTTATTTACTTTTAGTTTGCATAGTCTTCCCGAACAAAAAGAAATAAAGAAAGAATTTCTCTCAATATTTTTACGCACATATGCTCAGTTAACCTAATAATAATAATTTCTAGATGAGGAAAACATATAAAATCTGATAATGGTTAAATGGGAGAGAATTTCATCTTATCCATTTTCAAATATTTTTTTTTTATTTTTAAATTACATTAGGATGTATCCAATTTCACCTTCGCTAATTTTTTAAGTATAAGAATCCAGTTTCATTCTTGCTATTTTTTGTGTGTCCATTTCACCCATACTAATTTTTACTCGTCCATTAGAACCATGTTTTTATTCGTCTATTAGAACCATATTTTTACTCGTCCGTTAGAACTATGTTTTAAAAATATTTGGGCAAATGATTTATTTCCTCATATTTTTATTAAATTGAAATTTGCAGTAGCTTAAAACTGGTGGTTCTCATTTACTTATTTATGTTTTATGGAAAGTTGTTATCGCTTAGAGCATTTCCAATGCTAGGGGTCAATGTCTTAAATTGATATGACACACAGGATTTAAGATTTTTTCTACCAACTCTTCATGACCCTGCGTCTTAAGTCCACGTCATCTTTTGTCTCTAAATTTAGACAAAATGTGTTGGATAAGACCTTGGGATTGGAGATGTAATTTAGGTCGAAAGTCTCACTTTTATTATTTTTTGTCATGTAGTGAATAACCCACATCCAAAAGGTCTTAATAAGACCTCCACATAGGATGACATTGATCTCGAGCATTGGAGATGCTCTTAGAATTAGGGAAGATGTAACAAATTGAAAATTCTGGTCCAAGGATGTCCAATTGAAACAATCTAAAGTCGATTAAACTATGTGATCTACTTACCATAGCCAAAATTAAGCTCTATCGAAGCTATACCTCCCATCTACCGGTTTCATACATCCCTACGTGTCATGGATCGTAGCCGTAGATGGGAAATAGTTGGTCTCGGAGAGTTTTGGGGGACCAATAGGGGGCGGGCACCCAAAAAAATACCTCGTCCATGTGCCGACCCCTATTGGTCCTCTGAAAGCTCTCCAAGACCCACCATTTCCCATCTACGGCTACGATCCATCATACATACGAGTGTATTTAGATGGTGTATGGAACTGGTAGATGCAACAACGGAACCAGGAATTTGTGTTCGGGTGGGCTAAAAAAAAATTCGTACACCCAGCTTATAGCAATCTAAATGCCTCAAATATGAACACAGTGATAAAAGCACTGCATGCTGCTTATCATTTTCTGTATAGTAAAGTTCAGGTCAGTGACACTATTTAAAATTGCGAAGACAACATATATAACAAAAATAAATATTATTATCTGAAATGCGGCCGAAGGCCGCCCGAATTTTTTAATTTTTAAAATGTTACTTCTATATCTTTGTATGGTTTTCAAATCAATTCATAAAATTAAAAACCGATACATCAGAACAGTTAAAATGTCAAATTTTTGTCATTGTTTGTGAAAAGAAAAGAGGGGAAATATTATGTAATAGATTTTGATATTTGGTCTAATTTTTAATTTACGTACGCATGGACCAAGTTTTAGAATATTTGGAAACAACATGGGCTGGATAGATGAAATTGTGATGGAGTGGGAGTAAATTTCACCGTTGAATTTAATTTCTAAGCACTAACCGAAACAGAAGTGGACACAAAAGTTTAAAAGAAGAAAAAAACGCAACATAACAATAAAATTGGTACATAAGTTGTATGAATATGTTATACTAATGGGCTAATGAAAAGTTTTACCCTGAGCTAATCTATAGTTATATGAATCTGTTGACCCTCACCTCCGTCACTGGTGTTTTAAATTTTAACCTAGAGACTAAAAAGAAACGCAAGATAAGAAGAATAAAAGGTAGGAGGAAGTCAACAGAGAAAACTTTTCTTGTATGTTTGTATAGCCAGAGAGTTATTAGTGGGATACGGGGCGTATGGTTTCTCATTTTTTTTTTATAGACAAAGAATTTATTTTGGGCTAACTATAATTTTGACATGGGCTTTTCATTTTTTTTCTTACGAATAGGCTGGCTAAAATGAAATTTCTCATATTTTAGGGGTTGCAGTCTGGGTAAGCCACCCCAGTACCGTCCCTGGGCAGATGGGAAGCAGCTTCGTCTATTTATGCATATCTGACACCCTCATGCTGAACTTAGTTGGTCTGTACAGTGTACCCCTCTTGAATCGTTGATGTGAAAAGAAAAAAATGAGAAAAAAAGAAGAGGGGGGAGGTAGAGGGAGTAAATGAAGTTGAAGACATGGTGAGAAGAATTGTGTCGGCAATCAACATCCCTGGTGTGACGCTAAAAACGCGAGCATTAAATGTTTTTTCTTCATTTTCGTGTCCGCAAAAGCCAAACCAAACTCTTTTCCTTTTTCACATTTTTACTGGTTTGAAACATGGTTGTTTTTTAAACTTAGTTTCTCTCAGGGAACAAGTATGTCCAGCCTCTGACATGACATGGACAACCTCGGTGCGGGGTAAGGGAAACGGTATATATTAAATTAATCCATCCTATAAGAATCCAAATGAAAGCCCTGCAGAAAAATGTATAGCTTTCGCAAGGTAAACTTAGAGATTCGTTAGGGAACACAGAGAATCCATCAAGCTGGAGTCGATTCTAAACCAGAACCTATAGATATCCTTGGGTTACGGGACCATAGAGTGTTTAATGATCCCTATGACGTCCAATCATTCCCACCGTCCTTGATTATTGAAAAATCAGAAGAATTATTACATTTTAAATCGTATAACCATATTTTCAGCAGAAACGACATATCATTAAAGGCCTATATTACCATGACGTTACTGGACTGTGTCCTGTACGGCGTTTTCGTTACGGATCATACGTGGTCGCTAGTGGAATTGCCAAGTGTGTGTAATATTAGTGTTTGTTACAAAATGCTCCTTCCGGAAAGAATCATCTCCATCAGTAAGGTCGGTTTGTTTTCTTTGGAATATTTACTTCAAAAATGATGATGAACAGTCGGAAAAACGTGCGAGAAAATCGCCTCCCACACGGCTTTGGGATCACCGTGTGAACTTGAGTTTTCTAAACCCTTTCTTCCACAGTTTGCAACGAATGGGATTGGGAACATAAAATATGAGTTTTCTAGGAACAAGGGCTATGGGGTATACTCTATCCTTTTCAAAACCAACGAGAGACTGGGTGATTGAGTGAAAATTTCACTATGGGATAGAGGAGAATCACTGCAAGACACAAAATTTGCCGTTTGCTAAATGAGATTTTCCCAAGTTAAACTACTGTGTTAACTCATGTACACATATGTTGTGTTTAGTATGAAATAAATGGACATGATTAGCTGATATAAAATGTCAAAGGGTTAAGAAATGTTACCCAAATATTATAAAATAGGCTTAGTTGTATATTAACAAATCTAACTACTTTTTTTTTTTTTTGCGTGAAACAAATTTGTAACTGTTGTGGAATTAGAAGTTGGAGAAGAATATACACAAAGTAGAGACGAAGAAAGGGAGAAAATCTTATTAGATGTGTACAACATACTAACATTAGAGCCTTTATTTATAGGGCTAGACACAAGGGCATCCCAGTAAAAAACGGGATTTGCCCTAGATATTCTTAACATAATTACACGTTTATAACACTCCCCCTGATGACATTGTGTCTAAGCTAATTGCCTCGTTAAAACTTTGTCAGGAAATTCCAAAAGGACAAAACCTGGTCGAATGGAAAATAGTACAATTAAGAAAACTTAGAAAAGATTTGGACATGCAAATGTTGCCTCATTAAAACCTTGACTAGGAAAACCCAATGGGAAAAACCTTGATGAAGGAAAAATAGTACAACGTGATATAGTCCAATAAAATACCTTCTAATTTGATACTCCCTTTGATAAGTACTTCGGTTGAATCTTGGATTGCAAATCTTCGAGTTAAGATTTCCCAATTTCGATAAACGAATATCTTGAATGCTGGAGATAGCAATGCTTTCGTGAGAAATTTGCCAGATGATGAAGTCTTTTTTTGTGTCAGTCTTTTAATGGTAGTGTTCTCGAGTCTTCACGCTTCTTTAAATACATCGAGGACTTGCTTCTTGGATTGCTAGCTTCTCGGAGATGATTTGCAAAAGTAGTTGATGTAGCTTCTTCAACAAAATGCTAATACGTAGTTATAGTACCAAAGGTGAGCAAAGTTTGTGATCATACCTTATATGGATCAGAAAGATATTCAAATTCATAGGAAATGGTTATGTTGATTTGGTCTAACAAAATGACCTAGTTAATGGTGGGAATCCACCAAATAACCAAAATGCATACAACTCCCCCTTGGATGACCACCATGTTGAATTAATTGCCTCACTAAAACCTTGCCAGTAAAACCCAATGGGAAAAAATATGGACGAATGAAAAAGAGCACAAATATCAACATTAAAAGAAAAATAAACGTCAAAGATGTTGCCTCGTTAAAACCTTGTCAGGAAAACCACACGGGATAAAACCTGAAAACGAAGGGAAAAGAGTATAAGAGTATTATACTAACTCAACAATAAGAGTATTATATAAAATAAGCACCAAAATCATAAATATAGTCTACATCGTAGACAATTTTTAAACAGACATAATATTCAAACTGCAGATTTTAAGAAACAAACGAAAAATAGAATTTATGCTGCTAAAGCATGGATTTTTGTGTTTTTAAGGACTCCTCAAGAGACCTATAAAGTTGATATCATCAACTAATTAATCCATATTTTTGATTTCGTACCAAATTTCTAAAAACACACAAAGGATTGTTAAAACCGCAAAATCGAGTCAGGTGGCTTCCTGAATATAATTTGAGTCCTCTAAGGATTACAAATTGAATATGTTCTCCGACCACATTTCTTGTGTGAATACAATATGAGTCCTTCAAGGACTACCACGCCAAGTACATACATACATACATTGTATAAAGAGAACAATTAATAAATCAATCCTAGGGTCTGAAAATAAATAAGACCCTGAAACGAATACATTTCTCGTATGACGATGCAATATGACTACACCAACCTGTAATTAATAGGCTTGGCATTTTTTAGGTGGTAAGTTTTGGATCCAAAATTGCGTCAATCGAGAAATTAATCCAATTTGGATTATATGCCAACCAATCACATATGTCGATATTCCTCTGCATAGGGGTTCAAAACCACCATCATTTATTTCAGTAGCTACTTTGAATGAATATTCGACAATATATTAATTAATTACGATCCCACATAATTCTCAAGTGTATGCATATCTTGAAGAAAAAAATATCATAGAATTGTTGGTACCAGCGCCCACGGGCATTACAATCTCCTCTTATTCAATTGAGGAGATAATAACTTTGAGAATGTGAATCGTGTTTTTGGTACACTCAATTGGAGCACTACCAGTAGCTTATTATAGAACGGTACTTATTTTACTAGATGTGATTGGATTTTCCTCTTAAAGAGGTAAACGCTTATGCAAAAGTAAATATGATATTTCACGCCTAGTCAATGGAAGCCTTTAGAAACTGATATAACATTCAAGTTAATTAATACCAACTTTTGTTGGTAGTGTATAGTCTCCCTCTGATTATGACGGAAATATTTTCATCTTATAAAAACGAAAACAAATTTTGTAAAGTATTATCCGATTAATTCGAGAACATATACTTATAATAATTTCTGGATGTTAACAATACCAGGTGGGACAGTAGATAATGATTCCAAGAGCCATAAAAAAATTGTCCCAAAATTGAAATCTACTTGAGATACAAATTGAACATCAACCATGTATTTTATTAGTTACAGCCAAAATATACAACTAAAAATCCAAAATAATTTCATGACCTCAAGGATCAACGAGATAATGAACTAGAATGAAATTATGGACACTTCTTTATCAAAAGAAAATGATATCAAGATCAATATAGTCACCACAAGGACTAATGATATAGCTAACAAGCCGGGTGCTCAACCTTTGATTTTTAGTGTCCAATTCCAACTTAAGTGGAACAACTTCAAAAAAATTGGAGAATTATAAGGAAGAAAATTAAATATTGCTAAATATCCCTCAGGAATGCAGCAATTCTCCGTTTCTTTGATGTTTGCAATTGTGAATAGCACAATAACGAAATCTCATCCTTTTAGGAAAACCGTTTTTGATTGGTTTATATCATTCTTTTTAAGAAAGTAAAGAAAATCACTATCGTTATAGCCTTAAAAAAACCACTCTTTGATTGATGAATGATTTCTTTGGAGGAATAAAAACCAATGATCCATGGTCATTCTTTTAGAATTGACGTAAAAGATAAAAAACCATATTGGTTAAGAAAATAGATAATAACGAATCTTTTTGCATCTCATATCGCAAAATCGATAGAGAAAAACTAACACCAATTGGTTTCTACGATTTATCAAATCATATCAACAAAAGAAAAGATATTGTCGTTTTAGTCATTGCATAGGAAAAATTCATTATCTGGTTGAACGATGGTTTCTAGAAAACAAATAGATAACAATTATGAATCACATGATCATTTTCCAATGGACAAAGATACCAATATAAATTAGCCGAAGGTTTTTCAACCATGCATGTGATTCATTACCATAAACGTAATCCGATCTGCGACTACACCAATTTTTGGTGATTACAGTTTCCTGAAAGGAATAGAAACCGTTGACCATCGTTAGACCAAATTTTTATTTTTATTTTTTAATTTGGTTCTCAATTGGAGAAGAAAGGAAAATCAACTCTTAGTAGAGTTGATTACCATACCCCATAGATACAGGCCATATCTTTTAGGATTGATTAACGGAATTTAGTTCCTCCAAAAAGAACTTCGAGAATTACAGTAATCATATTCTCATAGTTGGAGGTTGTGAGAAAAAAAAATCTCAAAATAATAATACATCAAGATGCATAGAGGATGAAAAGCATCGTTTGAAAAGAGACAAATAAAGAAATCATTTTAATAAGTGATAGGTAAAACAATATAAGAAGTAGGAGAAAGAGAAAATCATGCACTTTTCTGTATAATGGATTACTTCGCCTCATACTCCAAGCAAATAGTTCGGCATTAATAGTTTTAACAGAGCCGTATAGATTTCATCATTCACATACATGTAAAGACAAAACAAAACGTCAATACACCATCCAATTCTGTCTAAATAAATCAACCCATACAGAAAAACAGAAAGATAAATAAAAAAATAGTGTATGTTTCACGCTAATGTTTATTTTCGGAGATGACCGTGCATCGTGTGGAGTCTTTGGGAAACAATTGAACAAATCTTTATGACTCAGAGGTTAGAGATACGTTGCTGATGACGTGTTATGGAATTAGAAAATGGAGACGAAGAAGGGGAGAAAATCTTATTAGATGTGTACAACATACTAACATTAGAGCCTCTATTTATAGAGCTAGACACAAGGGCATCCCAGTAATAAACGAGATTTTCCTTAGATATTCTTAACATAATTACACGTTTATAACAGTAACCGAATTTTAAAAGAAATTATGGCTCATATGGTTGAAAGTACGCCATACGAACTCCTATATTTACCTAACGGCTAACAATGTGTCGTTTTTTCAATACTTATTTTAAACGGGAAATCATTTTCCGTATAGGGAAGACTTTTGCTCACTCCTTCAGACGAAAGAGGTATCCCTCTACCCATAGTACAACCTAATTTGATCAAATATGATGAACTCTTTCATTTGGAAAGAGACTCTCAAACCCATAGCCCTTGCTCTAAGTAAAATGTGAGGTGAATGAAATAATTGGTCGATAATGAGACATAAAAATAATCTAGTCTCAAATAAAATGTGAGGTGAATTTTGGCACATAATTCTAGGGAACATAAATGAGTTTATTTGTGTTAATGTTATTGTTTTAGTGCTTCAATGGTCATATTTTGCCCACATACGAGGCCGATTGGCCCATAGACACGGGTAGGCTTTCTGCCAAAGGTTTCTTGGGTTCTTTCTTGGCTGCTTAACTGGCTTCCAAGCCTAAATATTGTAAGATGTTGGTCTCCAAAAAATGGGGGACTACTCTTAAGTTTTAGGGGTTGATATTGGAAGTAATATTTGGTCACCCCTTATATATTTTTTTAATACCAATTTTACCCTTGATGATAAACTTAATTAGTCATGATTAAAAACTGATTAGTTAGTGATTAGTGATTTATAAGTGGGATTGTTTTGTTATAAACATTATTATTGAGAGATAAGAAGAAGATGAAGGAAATAGGAAGAAGAAGATGGGTGAACTCAAAAATCTTTTTTTGAGTTTAGTAATTATGATATGAGTGATTCTTGTGATGATACCCTGGATCTTTTTCTTTAAGAGCCACAACAAGAGTATGATGTTTTGGGTACTCATGGATACTTCAAATTTAGTTAATGGTGCTTGAATTGGACAAAACATTCCAAAAAATGAACAATTTACAAATTGATTTCAGTTTGGTTTACAAATTTCGTCTACAACATTTGAAGAACAGGTTACCGAACTCATCTGCAAGTGTAGTTCGGTTAATGTTTCTAAAAACACAGGTAGCCGAACTCAGCTTTAATAGAGTTCTATGTTTCATAGAAAAGTTCGGTTATGAATTTTTTTTTTACGACGTAACCGAACTAAAAGTTCGGCTGGGAAAATAAAAGAAAAAAGTTGCGACGTAACCGAACTCAATATATAGGGTTAATTAGTATTTGGGTCGTAAGTTTTGGTATGTCTTTGAGTTTGGGTCGTAAGTTTGTCCGTTTTTGAGTTTGGGTCGTTGACCCCGTTAGTCAACGACGTCACTAGTCAAACTGTTAGTCAAAGTTAACTTCAGTTAGCCAATGTATTTACCAGTTTGTCGAGGCTCTCGGACCTCGTTAGAAGTCGGAATTAAGAGTTTGACCCCATCTTAGAAAGATGAAATAACCACCTTCCAAACGCACTTTAAAAATCTAGATTCAGAGTTCAAATGGTCAATTAAAAGTATGCGCAAACTAGGTCACAAAGCTGCGTAGCTCAGATTTCAGCTCGAGGCCAAGCTAGTTTCAGGGAACAGATCTCCTAAACGATAAATCCGATTGCTAAGACCTTTTAACTCATTAAATACAAGACATAGAGGAACGTTTTTCGTTAAGAAAGTGTCGCCTAAATCCCTACCTGTTGGTGCCAGTTTCGCAGACAACAAGGAGCAGAAAACTGTGGCAGAAAACTCTCGGAATCTGGATTTTCTGCCCCTTGTTGTCTGCGAAACTGGCACCAATAGGTAGGGATTTAGGCGACACTTTCTTAACGAAAACCGTTCCTCTATGTCTTGTATTTAATGAGTTAAAAGGGCTTAGCAATCGGATTTATCGTTTAGGAGATCTGTTCCCGGAAATTAGCTGGTCGAGCTGAAATCTGTAGCTACGCAGTTTTGTGACCTAGTTTGCGCATACTTTTGATTGACCATTTGAACTCGGAATCTGTATTTTTAAAGTGAGTTTGGAAGGTGGTTATTTCGGCTTTCTAAGATGGGGTCAAACTCTTAATTCCGACTTCTAACGAAGTCTAGAGAGCCTCGACAAACTGGGTAAATACATTGGCTAACTGAAGTTAACTTTGACTAACAGTTTGACTAGTGACGTCGTTGACTAACGGGGTCAACGACCCAAACTCAAAAACGGACAAACTTACGACCCAAACTCAAAGACATACCAAAACTTACGACCCAAATACTAATTAACCCCAATATATAGGTTTCCATAGAAAATTTCGGTTAGGAGAAAAAAATTGCGATTAGGAAAGAAAAGTTGCGACGTAACCGAACTTTTCTCTGAAAGAAAAACCTCCATTAAAAGTTGAGTTCGTCTAGTTCGACAAAGTTTTTCACATAATTCCTAGCCGAACTTCTCTCTGCAACTTACATTTTCAACTCATTTTAATGATTACTTCTCATTTTGCAACCAAAAACGAATGACAAGTAATGGGTTTGTTATAATTTTGATTTTGATTTTGTTTTGTTAATGATTTAAATTAAGCTATATATAGAGGTGGATGTGGTGGTGGTGAGCAGTGGGGTGATGGGAGGAGGTGGTTATATATATAGGTGGTGGTGATGGGAGGAGGTGGTAATATATATATATAGGTTAAGGGTAGGTTAGTCACTTCCACATTTTAGGACACCCCTTATCATTGTAGGGTGGACATTTCTATCACAAAGTAGTCCCCCACCTTTTTTGAGTAGTCCCCAAAAAATGATTCATATTATTTTGCATCCTCTTAGTCGGTTATCTGGTTCCGTCCCTAATTTTTGGGTAGATCCTTTCCTGGTTTTCTTCCTAAATAAGTGAACAAAAGATTACCATTTGTTGCTCATCCTCATGTTATTTTAGGAAGTTCTGCTAAATGAACAAAAAAATTATGGACTCAATATGTCACTTAGGGATTTCTTATTTTTCAAGTTTGAGTCTTAGAATTATTTTAATAATGTGAGTTTTATTGTCTTTGTAGTTGTATCTTTTCCGATGACTACACCCAAGTAGATCTAACGACTAAAAAACTACTAACATTCAAGATTCAACGATAAACAAGATGTAAAGAACATGAAAGTAAAGAAAAACACAAATATAAATAACATGGTCCGGCCTTGTTGACCAACATCCACGGGAAAGAAAGTATCTCTTTATTGATTGTGGTCTTACCCTTGAACGAATTACAAATATCACTTAAACTTCTAACTCTTTCCTTCTCTAAGTCTCTCTCTAGAATTCTCTGTTGAAAGACCATTTAAGATTACATGCCCATTTCCTTATACATGGAATGGTATTTATAGACATATTGGACTCGTGATAGTACGACCCGATATCGCTGAGTTGGTGATGCTTTCGTACATCTTATCATTACTCGGACGAGTTCTCCATCATTCTCCTTCAAGGTGTCTCGTTCGTATCTTCCTCTGAGTTATCTCATCTTGTCTACCGTCGTGCCGCTCCTCATTCGAATTGTGTTGTTAATCGTCCTTCATCCGCGCTTATGATACGATGTACTTTCGTCCACAGATATATCGCACCTCTCCTGATCCTTCATTAAATTCTCTGCTCTCTTTTTAGACTTGACCGTTAGAATGATTTGACTACTCTTTACATGCGTCCTTCATGCGTCCATATAGCAGTTGTCTCGGTTTAGATGAAATCACCTTTTGAGGTATGATTCAGTGCATCTTTCTTTCTATTTTATCATGATACCATCTCCTAAGATGTTGACACGTGTCAATTGGCTATTTTCCCCTCACAATTTGCTCATTTTATTTTCGTCTTACCAGGGGTATGATGGGAAGAAAATATGTGACCGTGTTTTCCCCTTCACCACGTCCCGACATTTTCGCCATGTTTCCGCCTTTAATGTGCTTTTACTTGATGGACTTGAGGCACCGGTTGATTGTCCAAAGGTTTTTTCTTTCTTATAAGATCGTTTTAGGATAGAGAATCATGTTATTATTTTTCTCTTCCCTTTGCAGAGGTCAAAGTCTTTTTGTTCTCTTTTTTCTCTGTCTTTTCCTGTTCTTCCTTAACTTCTCGAACTTCATAAAAAACTTTATTATGTCTGGCAGAGGCTCTTCATCTCGACCTCCAAGATGGTAAGGTTTATTATTTCCCTATTTTAAGGTTATCTTCTTTGTTTAATGGCTTCCACGGTTTAAACGTGGGTCTGTTGATTCATCGTCATTGCTCTTTTATTTTTTTATGGTTTTGCAATCTCCTTATCTTCGGCTTTATGGTTCTAATATTGTTTCTTCTCTGGGTGTGATTGCTTCTTCTTGTTTGAAATTTCACAGTGCTGATAAGAGGCCTTTATCTAGGCCTTTTTGTTCTAGCAGACCATCTGAGATGTCTAACGCTGATTATTTAGAGAATCTGAAGGCTAGGTATCGTCTTTAAAGGTTTAAATTATCCTTTGCTAGTCTTGAGGGACAAGCCGTATTTCTGACCAGGGAGATCGCCGAGCTACCTTGTGGTCTGAACTAGATAATCATGACTGAGGGCCAGCTAGAGGCGAGACTTTGTCTTCCCTTGTATTGTCCTCTGGATTCGTTCCAGTACGAGGTGCTCTATCTTCTCGATCCTCAGCGAGGCATATTCCAGACCAATGGTAACTTCTGGCAAATCGTCCGAGAATGTGCTCGTTGAAGTAAAGGTAAAGTTATTAATCATGAGAAGAATGTTATGACCAATGGCTCTTCTAAGCACAATCAATAGAGAATTGAAATAGAAATGAAAACAAATGTAAAATAGGCACACACACAACACAAGGATTTATAGTGGTTCGATCAAGATGATCTACATCCACTTTGGAAGACGACGATAACGTTGCACTATGATTGGAACAAGGTTACAAGAGTATACACTCCTCTCAAGAACAAGACCTTACTCTCTCTTAAGAACACTACTCTTTCTCTCTTTGGAACTCTTAGTATCTCTCTGATACTTGGGATGATTTTAAATGCTAAATAATGAAGGTATATATAGGTTCTCATGCCCACCTTCCCTTGCACAAAAAACAAATGGGCTAACCCTTTTTGAAAACAAGCAAGATAATTAGTCTACCTTCTCTTTTTGAAAACTAATAAATTAGACCATCTAGAGAGTTAGACTTTCTATAAATTAGACCATCCAGAATCCAATACTAAGCCACCTTATTCAAGGCACATGTGTTACAAATTTCCACCTTGACTTGAATACCATAACCAATCATCATCATCGTCTTCGCTCATCCCCTCAAGGGATCTCAACATCTGTTGACACCAACCAAGTCCAAGCAATGCTTGAACTTGATACTTGGAACCGGCTTTGTCAACATGTCTGCAGGGTTATCCGCTGTAGGAACCTTTAGCATTGCTATCCTACCTTCCTCAACTGCATCCTTGATAAAATGATACCTGACATCGATGTGCTTCGTTCTCTCATGATACATCTGGTTCTTGGTCAAGTGAATGGCACTTTGACTGTCACAGAACAAAGTTGCATTCTCTTGCTTGAAACCCAAATCACCAACCAAACCCATAAACCATATACCTTCCTTCACTGCTTCCGCGGCTACCATGTACTCTGCCTCAGTTGTATACAATGCAACTGTGCTTTGCAAAACCGATCTCCAAATGATAGTACTACCACACAATGTAAAAGTATAACCTGTCAATGACCTTCTTCTATCAATATCACCTGCATAATCAGAATCAACATAACCCACAACATTCGTTGAATCACCATAGTATTTATCAAACACTAAACCAACATTTGTACTTCCCCTTAGATACTTCAAAATCCACTTTACAGCTTGCCAATGAGCCTTCCCGGGACTTCCCATGTATCTACTTACCACACTCACAGCTTGTGCGATATCCGGCCTTGTACAAACCATAGCATACATGATGCTACCAATTGCGCTTGCATATGGAACTCGAGACATATACTCTGCCTCATCTGCAGTTTGAGGTGATTGCTTTCTAGAAAGTTTAAAATGAGATGCCAAAGGAGTACTTACTGGTTTTGCATCTTTCATACCAAACCGCTCCAACACCTTCTCGATGTAAGCATTCTGGGACAAATGCAACTTGCCTTCAGCTCGGTTTCTATGAATCTCCATTCCCAATATCTTCTTTGCTGCGCCCAAATCCTTCATCTCAAACTCACTACTCAACTGCTCCTTCAGCTTCTGTATCTCTGACATGTCTTTGCAAGCAATCAACATATCATCAACATACAAGAGTAAATACACAAATGAACCATCTTGGAGTTTCTTGTGATATACACAACTATCATACTTACTCCTGTCATAGACATTTGCCACCATAAACGTATCAAAACATTTATACCACTGCCTTGGAGATTGCTTCAAACCATACAAATATTTCTTCAACAAACATACATGGTCTTCTTTGCCAGGAACTTAAAACCCCTTTGGTTGTTGCATATAAATACGCTCTTCCAAATCACCATGAAGGAAAGTCGTCTTAACATCTAGTTGTTCCAATTCTAGATCTTTCAAAGCAACTATAGCAAGCAATGTTCTAATAGAACTATGTTTAACAACAGGAGAGAATACCTCATTGTATTCAATGCCTTCTCTTTGCGTAAACCCATTTTCCACAAGCCTTGCCTTGTACCTTATTCCTTCACCATCTGAAGTACCTTGTTTCTTCTTGAAGACCCATTTGCTTCCAACAATCTTCTGCCCTTTTGGTCTTGCAACTATCTCCCAAGTGTCATTCTTGTCAAGAGACTCAATTTCTTCAATTGCAGATGCTCCCCATTCTGCTAATTCTTCACCACCGATTTCTTCTTCATAGGTTGTTAGATCATCCCTATCTATGCTCTCACCCACTGCAAATGCATATGCAACCAAATCAGCATGGCCGTATCTCTGAGGTGCTTTAACTTGCCTCCTCTCTCTGTCTCTTGCAATATTGTAATGATGACCTTGTGCTTCTTCTTCCTGGGCAGGTTCTTGCACAATATCTTGATCATCATCATCATCAGAAACAATAGTCTTATTGCTTCCTTGAACTTGCACCTCAAGTTCCACCTTGTCACCAAGATCCACCTATCACTAACACCCTCTTAAGCTTTTCCATCTAGTTCTTCATTCTTTGGCTTCAAAATCGATTGCTCATCAAACTTCACATCTCTGCTGATAAGAAACTTGTTTGATCTTTCTGCTGGACACCATAACCTGTAGCCTTTCACGCCCTTTGCATACCCAAGAAATATACACTTATTTGCTCTAGGCTCTAGCTTCCCCTCATTCACATGAGCATAGGCTGGACATCCGAATATCTTCAAGTCTTCATAGTTAGCATGCGAACCTTTTCAAACTTCATTTGGAGTCTTGCACTCAATGGAAGTCGATGGAGATCTGTTCACTAAATAAGCTGATGTGTTTGCTTCTTCTGCCCAAAACGCTTGGCAGAACCCCGGCATTGGAGAGCATGCACCGTGCCTTCTCCATTATGGTTCTGTTCATCCTTTCTGCAACACCATTTTGCTGTGGTGTTTTTCTGATTGTGCGGTGTCTCACAATCCCTTGCTCCTTGCAGAACTCACCCCCACAAAATTCCAAACCATTGTCTGTCCTCAAGCACTTGATTTGTCTTCCGGTTTGCTTCTCAACCATAGTCTTCCATTGCTTGAACTTGACAAAAGTTTCATCTTTGTGTTTAAGTATGAATACCCATACTTTCCTTGAGAAATCATCAATGAACGTCAGCATATATCTACCACCACCATGTGAATCGACCCGAGAAGGACCCCAAAGATCAGAATGAATATAATCCAGAATACATTTGGTGTTATGAATAGCTGTACTAAACTTGACTCTACACTGCTTTCCAAAGACACAATATTCACAGAAATCAAGCTTGCATGTTTTATGACCACAAAGCAATCCCTGCTTGCTCAAAACAGCCAACCCCATATCGCTCATATGCCCTAGCCGCATATGCCACAACTTGGTAGTATCATCATCATCAGAACTTGAAGAACATATAGCTGCATCACCCGTCACAGTAGTACCTTGCAGCGTATAAAGACCATTAATTCTCTCGCCCTTCATTATTGTAAGACTTACTCTTGAGACATGAATAACTCCACCTTCACCTTGATACTTGCAGCCATTTGAATCAAGCGTACCCAAAGAAATAAGATTTCTTCTCAGGTCTGGAACATGCCTAACTTTAGTTAAAGTCCTCACCATACCGTGATACATCTTAATTTGAATTGTACCTACACCCACCACTTTACAAGTGACATTGTTTCCCATAAGAACTTTACCACCTTCTCTAGCTTGATAAGTAGTAAACCACTCTTTATGAGGACACATGTGAAAAGTACACCCCGAATCAAGAATCCACCCGTTCTCCGAGCTTTCGGTATGAACCGTGAGAACCGCTCCATCATCACTTTCTGCTTCAACATTTTCTGCGGTGCCTTGGTTAGTATTCTTCTCGACATTCTTCAATTTTGGACAATCCTTCCTGAAATGCCCCTTTTCCTTACAATGAAAGCAATAGAATTTACCGGATTTTGATTTAGACCTTGACTTTGATCTACTCCTATCAAATCCGCCTTTTTGGTTTCCTCTTCCTCTAACGAACAACCCATCTCCCGAATTATCTTTACCGTCGATACCCGTCTTCTTTAACTCCTTAGAGTTCAAAGCCGCTTTAACGTCTTCCATGGAAATTGTATTTTTTCCATACATTACAGTATCAACAAAATTTTCATAAGATGGTGGTAAGGAACAAAGCAAACCTAAAGCTTGGTCTTCATCTTCAATTTTGACCTCAATATTTGCCAAATCCAAGAGAATTTTATTATAATCATCAATATGATTTATAATAGATGTTCCTTCATGCATTTTAAGAGTATGTAATTTCTTCTTAAGATATAAACGATTAGTTACGGATTTAGTCATATACATTTTCTCCAACTTGTTCCATAGCCCGTCCGGTGTCGTTTCCGCCGCCACTTCTCTCAAGACCTCGTTGCTCAAACACAATAGAATTAATCCATGTGCTTTCTCCATGAGTTCTTCTTTTTCTTCTTCCTTCAATGTTTCTGCTAGAGCCGTTTTCCCTTTCAAAGTTTTCACCAAACCTTGTTGCACCAAAACAGCCCTCATCTTTAGCCTCCATAAATTGAAATCATTTCTTCCATCAAATTTCTCAATCTCATACTTTGCCGCCATCGTAGATCGTTTTTAACCGGAGCTCTGATACCAATTTGTTATGACCAATGGCTCTTCTAAGCACAATCAATAGAGAATTGAAATAGAAATGAAAACAAATGTAAAATAGGCACACACACAACACAAGGATTTATAGTGGTTCGATCAAGATGATCTACATCCACTTTGGAAGACGACGATAACGTTGCACTATGATTGGAACAAGGTTACAAGAGTATACACTCCTCTCAAGAACAAGACCTTACTCTCTCTTAAGAACACTACTCTTTCTCTCTTTGGAACTCTTAGTATCTCTCTGATACTTGGGATGATTTTAAATGCTAACTAATGAAGGTATATATAGGTTCTCATTCCCACCTTCCCTTGCACAAAAAACAAATGGGCTAACCCTTTTTGAAAACAAGCAAGAGAATTAGTCTACCTTCTCTTTTTGAAAACTAAGAAATTAGACCATCTAGAGAGTTAGACTTTCTAGAAATTAGACCATCTAGAATCCAATACTAAGCCACCTTATTCAAGGCACATGTGTTACAAAGAACGAGTTTGTTTCTTCTCAACGAGATGTGTACACTGCCGAGAACTTCATGGAGAATTATTGGTGTCAGCAGCTTGAAACGTTTGATGGCTTCAGAGTGGGGATTTCAAGGTCTCGTCATCCTTTAAAATGTCCTTTGCTCCTTTCCGACCTAGATCCTCCTAATGATAACAATCTTACAATTCATAAGACAAATTATCCGATGTGGTTTTTGGCTCCCCTTCGTATCGTGGGCCCTTATGTTTATGGATGGGATGATGTTGGTGGTGTTCTTTCTGAGCTTCCCGATATGCATAATTATCTACAGCCTTATAATCCATGGAAGCTTAGATGGATTGCTTCTCGTAAGCGTCGGGTGCAGACTATCCGAGCTGTTGAGGATGCTAAGGTGAAAAATACGCTCATATTTTTTTAACGTATATACCTTGACCCAGTTTTATAGCTTAGCATTTTATGTCTTGTGGTTGCCGCGAGCGAGCAACGTGGACGGTTCTGGTCCATCTATTATTCTTGTGGAGGTTAAACATGCTTTGGATGTTGATGTTTCTGATTTATTTGGAGACTAGGTCTCACCCCGTGCCGTAACAGCATGGGCAAGGACATGTGTTTCAAATTTATCCATCGATTCATACATATCGTAATTGTTTGAGAAGAATCGAACCGATCGATCCAGGTCTAAATGTTTTGAGGAGTTGGTTAATAAACATGTCCTTAACCTCGAATCTTTTAATATTGTGTATGTAAGTCATACAACCATTTGGGACAAACATAGTTAATCGTTAGAGAAAATCCTATGGGCAGTAGAACATTACTTCATTCGCTACTTCAAAAAAATATAATCAAAGATCATTCACCAAACTTGTAACAAAACTGAAAACACCTAAAATTACTTTAAAATCAATTAGATTAATCTTGCAAAATTTGTTAGCATTAGAAATTAATTTTTCTCTTTGATATATATTGTTGGGTTCCCAATTTACATAGGTTTGTGTTTATTCATTTTCCTAAAATTTATAATAATATTTAATTCTTGATCCATTTATTTTCTTGTCTCTTTACCTATTATCATGAACTATTTCTCAAGCATGCATAATTACACTAAGTTGGGGAGAAATGACAAAAACAGAAATCATGACAAAAAAGGGGAATAAAGAGAGATGTGAGAAACTGAATGGATTACAATTAGTTCATGCGTACCCTTGCATAATCCAGAAACAAAAACCATGACAAAAAAATGGGAATAAAGAGAGATGTGAGAAATTGAACCGATTACAATTAATTTGCGTGTAGCCTTGTGTTTGGTCATTTTTTTATAGGTTTCTTTTTTCTTCCTGCCCCCTACCCGGTAAATCTTAAAATCACAACATCTTCTTTTTTGGAAAAATCTAGCCTTTAAAAATTGTTTTAATTTTAAAAATATAAAAAAGTAGTAATTTGAAAACTAAAATCAAATTAAAACAAAACAAATAAAAATTAACCAAGGGTGACTAAATAATTTACATATCTTAGGACACCTTTTCTCACCCAACTACCACCACTAGTGGAAAAGGGGGTTTTAATGACCCACATCCTCGACCCTCAATAGCGGTCAAAAGACCGTGGACCGGTCAAGACGGTCGTAGATATAATAAATTTTCGGAGCATAAATTAGAGCGTTAAAAACGGTCGTTGTATAAAATTTTTAATTACGATTATATCCCCGAATAATCAACCCACACCGCGACTGCGTTACCTAGTTGAATCACGACTACTTTTCTTAGGTGGGACCCTCCTTTTCTCACCTCGTTATTATCGATGCAATAAATATTATGGAGACTGTGAAAATGACCATATTACCCTTATTGGAAATAAGTGCAATAAATATTATGGAGACTGTGAAAATGACCAGACTACCCTTATCGAAAATAAGTAAAGTAAATATTACACTCTTTGAAAATGACCATATTACCCTTACTGGAAATAAGTGCAATAAATATTATGGAGACAATGAAAATGACCAGACTACCCAATTAAGTGTAATAAGTAAAGTAAATATTACAGACTGATAAAATGACCATATTACCCTTATTAGAAATATAAATATTATGTAGATTGTGAAAATGACCATACTACCCTTATTGAAAATAAATAAAGTAAATATTACATACTGTGAAAATGACCATATTACCCTTATTGGAAATAAGTGCAATAAATATTATGGAGACTGTGAGAATGACCAGACTACCCTTATCAAAAATAAATAAAGTAAATATTATCTACTGTGAAAATGACCATATCACCCTTATTGGAAATAAGTGCAATAAATATTATGGAGACTGTGAAAATGACCAAACTACCCTTATCGGAAATAGGAAAATTAAATATTACAAAATATGAAAATGACCATATTACCCTTAGTGGAATTAAGTGTAATAAATATTACAGAATGTGAAAATCCAACTCTCGTAATCTTTGAACCTGTGATGTTCAATTCTGATATATTTCGTCCTTAGTTCATCCGAACGAGAAATTCAGGTCCAACTCTCGTAATCTTTGAACCTGTGATGTTCAATTCTGATATATTTCGTCCCCAGTTCATCCGAACTCTAGTAATCTTTGAATCTGTGGTATTATTCGTTTTGGCAAAATGAAAAATCTATCCACTATTCGGTCAACGGATCGTGATTCGGCGATAGTTCGGAACGGAACACGTACGTGTATAATTCGTTTGAGGGATCCAAGTTCGGCACCCAAAATACGGCACCTGTTAACTTTTAAAAATAAATCTGTTTATTGTAAATTCCAAGTGGGTGCTATGATTTCATCTTTAAAAGTGAATATGTAGAAACTATGTAACCAGTGGTCTACACACTTACTAAGCCAACCTATAGTCGTATGTTCGACCCCTACCAGCAGCATTTTTTTGGAAAAAAATGCATTCAAAGCAAGTCTGACCAAGTATGCATCTCTCACGTGAGTTATTAGGTTTTCATATATAACCTTACAAGAGAGAGAAAAAACTATTCAAACCTAATCTCTTTTCATTTTTCCTCCGCCTCTCAAGTCTCACCCTCTCACTTTTTATTTTTCCTGATACTTTTTTTTTTCTTCTCCTTCCCATTTTTCTCTTCGAAATCTCCTGAAATCGAACTCAATCTGTCCAAATCAAAAGAAATATTATCTGAAATTAAACGGAATTCATGAGATCTGTTGAACTCAGTCTGATTTGTGAGATGGGTTCTTATAAGAATGAGCTTAAGAAATTTCATTTTAACTTTTTTCTGTTCTTAGATAGGGTTTAAACTCAATCTGATTTATGAGATCTCTTGAACTCATCTCATAATCAAAACCCATATTTCAGAAGGAAAATTCAATTTTTCGGTAACTCGTTTTAAACCTAATCTCTATATTTTTATGAATTTTAGTTTTGAGTTTGATTTATGTACATCTTCACATATATATATGTTTCTATTAATTTGATAGGGTTTAATTTTGTATGGTATTTATAAGTAGACATTTAGGCTTAAGATTTACGGGGCTCTGTTATGTTTGGGTGTTGTGTTGGTTTCTCCTAATTGAATTTAATCTCATAGATCTTGAGTTAATCTGGATTTTCTGGTTTCTTTGGTATACCCATGAAGTTTCACAGCTTATTAATTCTGATTTGATGAACCAATAAGGGAACGACCTAGCTGTCAATCCCTCAACCTTTAATTCGTTATCTGTTTATATGTAAGTTTGAGTTCAATCCTTATTGATTCGTGATTAGATTTCTGTGGATGAACTGAATCATACCATGAATACCAGGCCGAATTGTTCGTATATGTTTATGTTTCTCCAAGTGGATGCTAAATTGTTCATATATGTTTATGTTTTTCTGTTCTTTCCAGTTGCTAATTTTCATAATAGGTTATGAATACCAGACAGAATCATACCATGGTTTAGGTGTAAACAAGATCCCTGGTTGGGCTTTAAGTTATCATCTAGTTACAAATTTTGTTGCATTAGGCATGTGCTTGACCTTCTATAAGGTCTTCAAGACCAAACCAATAGTACTAATAAATCACTGAAGGTGAAGATAATACGTTTTTAATAATTCTGTCATTGTGTTATCTTTTCCAGTAAAAATGATGTTTGAGCCTTTGTTTGATATACTTTGGTTTATTTTTAGATTTACGACTACTGATGATAGAAATATGAACTCCAGGCAACGCTTTCATCCAACTCGCTGCTCCTGTCCTCCAAAGTGTGCGAGCTCTGATCAGTTACAACTGTGTTCATGTTGAATTTGGACAAGGGGAGAGTTATATATATTGGTGCAAAGTTAGTTATAGCGTTATTATTCAAACTCCATCATATTGTCCAGTTTTATTGATTTTGGAAACTTATTCTGTAGGTACACCATTCTCAAGTGTCGGCTCAGGTACACCATTTGAGTGTAAGTTGTTCATTTTACTCGCGACGGTGCACTTGAGGGTGGAGAATCAACTGTGTCATTAGTGGTAAAGGAATCAAGGTCTCAATATTCAAGCATACAAGGTTTTAACACTATCCATGAATCTCTCAGGTAATTCAATTTTCACACGTAACTTGTCATTCATTTTTTATGACTCACTTCATTCTCGATTGTTCAATTTGTAGCATTTTCAAATAGAGGATTGAACTGTGCAAATTAGATGGAACCAATTTATTTGTATCTTGTGAGGTTTGTACTCTCAACTCAGAGCATTGTAAAAAATACTTTCTATTATTTATGAGAAATTCATGAGCTGTAGTTGTTGGAATTTTGCGTAATGTGGATTTAAATGCTATTTTGTTCCTACAAAGTTAACATGTTCAAGAGTGACAACAATAAGGCATGTTAGTTACATAACCACTTCTAAAGCTAGAAAAGTTTTTTACTGCATATGTGACAAGGGAGCACTGGAATTTTTCTTTGGAATCTTCAATAAGATCAGACCCCAATAATAATGCTTATGAATATCCATTTTTCTTCACTGCAAATGGAAATGAAGCTCCGTAAATTTTAGCAACTATTAGAGACGATGAGTATTTAATTAGAAGTAATCTGATTGTATTTTTCCATTGTAACAATTGCAGTGAGGAAGAACAATTCCATTGTAGGTATAACACCAATTACACATTGCATTAACTTTTTTTTTTTGTTGTTGTTGTTGTTGTAATTTTTGTAGTCTGATCTTTATTTTCGGCTTGCAATGATGTACCGTGGGCATTATGGCAGTGATAACAACGAAAGGCTTTGAGATTTAATATGTGTGATAAATTCTGCAGGTAATATACAATATTTTGAGTGGCCACTCAACGATTGTGTCAAGATAGTTGGATTGCAGTTGATGAAGATATTAGAATAATATCTGAATATCCTTGGTCATCAGTATGTTGGAAGGCTTGTGGAAGGTAAGAACTATATCTCATTCTTAACTATGTTTTGATGAAGTTATAAGAACTTGTCATCTTGTCTTTTTATGTTGGTTTTATTGATTTTTGATGCAGGTACTCTATTATAAGTGTGGGATATTCATCATCGGCTAGGGGAGTTTATCATTGTGATGGTGAATCGCACTTGTCTTTAAGCTTACAACTTGCTAGTTAAGACATATATTGATCTAAATTCAGGATTTAAATCCCTTTTGTGTAACTTTGAAACTAACTAATACAATGAATGCTAACTGGAAATGATATTTTGAATCCATGCATGAGTGCAAGTTTCATTTAAGCTTCAATGAGTCAATTCAGTTTTATTTCAGTCTGATTTGAGTTTGAATTCTAATCGAGTTTCATTCATATTATTTCAGCCCAGACAGACTCAGTGAAGACAGTCGGCCAATCTGAATCTTTTTTGTAGCTGCATCTTTCCGGTGAATTGGCAGGCATACAACTAATTCACCGGCAAGATGCAGCTAAAAAAACTTGCTGAGCCTGGATTTTTCTTAACGGACTCTTTACTAGGATTAATTATGGATACCATCCAAATTGAAATCATCAAATTATTACGATGCACAGGTGGGTTTTGAGCAATTTTAATAATCTAATTTTGCTTTGATGGAGTTATAAGAAGGTGTCAGCTTGTCTTTGTTTGTTAGTTTTATTGATTTTAAAAAATTAATTTTGCTGCAGGTACTCGATTGTTAAGTGTGGGCTCAGTTCATCATTTGAGAGGAAAGGCTGCTGGCACTGAAGGGGTATGAGTAACTATCCCATGAGATCTTGTGATCTTCGGTTAGTTCTAAGAAAAATTGCAGGGTAATTTCAATTATTCTCTATTTTTGGCTATTGCATAGTTTTGTTTCTAAATGAAACTTGCATTTCTTTGGTATGCCATTGATAAAAGGTGGGGATTGAGCTGAAAATGAGACTTTATTGTTATTTGTTGTTTTACTCGTGTAGAGTATAACTTGATTGCTTAATTTTGTGTAATGTGCAGGAAATCAAGATTGTGTGTAATGTTGAGAAAGCTTTGGAACTCATTTGTTAATTGGCTGGAGGAGGCAGGAGATGTTGCTGACCATGGAGGTTATTATTGAAGCCCATAATCCATCTCTCATCATATGATTGCGGAGAGCCTCAAATACAGGTTTCAAACAAGGTACTGAGTAATGTCTATCTTGATTGATTAGTTTCATAATAGTGATATTAAACCTTAAAGTTTGTATTGGTTTCCTAATTTGTAGGATTACTAGAAATTTCCCACTTAAGTAACTACATTGAAGGCTTATTTTTATGAATGTCTGAAATCAAGGAATTTGTATATACTTCCAGAGATATTTTAGTTCATGAGTTCTTTTGGTTATTAATCTTGGGGCCTCTCTGCAATCTTACCTGCAATACCTGTTAACGTTCTTATATTATGATTCCATGTATAACCCATTCCGTATCTTGTGCTTGAGATATGAACTGCAATACCTGTTAAAGTTCTTATATTATGATTCCATGTATAACCCATTCCGTATCTTGTGCTTGAGATATGAACTGCATCAAAGATATTTCAAGGTCGTGAATTAATGAACTAGGTAAAGAGATTGACATCATATTAGTTAGGATACTCAACTTTATAGATCAATGTCCTCTCATGTGCATTTTTATAAGCATTTTCTTGAGTATTGTAACCTCCCCACATTAATCAGCTGATGGATTTTTCTGTGCAGGTACACCATTATGAAGTAGGAATAAGTTCATCATCATCATCATAGTTTATAATTTTGCTGTTTAATCAATAGTTTTTTAGCTCATCGTTTTGTAATCGAATCCCAGAACTACAAATTACAATGGTCAGCCCTACAGATTGTAATCCTTTGTGTAATTTGAAACCAATGAATCAATGAATGTTAAATTGAATGATTATTTGTGTGCAAGTTTAATAATTTGATTCTCATTTTTATTTGATTTGAATTTGGTTTTCATTTGATTCTCATTTGAATTCTAATTTGAGTTTCATTTGAATTCTAATTTGGGTTTCATTTGATTCTCATTTGAATTTGGTTTTCATTTGATTCTCATTTGAGTTTCATTTCTGTTAGATTTCAGATTCAGTCAGCCAATCTGAATCTTTTTTTTTTATATTAAGATTTATATGTATGACTGATTGAAGACAGTCATAAATTTTTGACCGTTAAAATCGGTCGTTGATATAAGATTTTTAACGACCCCCAGAGACATGTCATAGTTGAAAAAGACGCTCAAACAACGACCCTTTCTTCGACCGACAAAGCAAGTCATATATACGGGTTAAATGACTTGCTTTGTCGGTCGCGAAACTGCTGATTTCCACTAGTGCACTACTTCTTCCATCACCACATTATCGTCACCACTCCACCAGTCTCACCAATACCCACCACCTCCCACCACCACCTCCCACCATCACAACCACCATTATTGCTTAATTTACCAATCTTAGGACCCCTTTTCTCACCCTACTACCGGTACTTCTTCCACCACCACATTATCGTCACTATCTACCAGTTTTACCAATATCCCCACCACTGCCCACCATCACGACCACCATTAATGCTTACTGATATGGTTAATATAAAATAAATTTATTATGTATCAACAAAAATATATTCATTTGATTAATTGAAGAAACATTTATTATGAAATATTAATTGAACATTTATTATTAAATTTTAATTAAACATGATCATTTATAGCGGTAGATTTATGTTCTACAAGTATAAATTTGATTGTTCTTTATCTAGCCCAACTTGTCCAAACTTTGTTTTGTATTCTGCAAATGTAATCAATTTTATTTTAATACTAAAAATCGTGATTTATTCGATCGGTAACTATAAATAGAGGGGATCCCATTTGAGTGATCTAGCGGTCATGATCAAATTATCTTATATGATTTAGTATCCTCCTAAAAATATTTGTGTTTTGTCCTTACTAGTTGTGCTAAAAACAGCCAATTACATCTATCACAATAAAATGTTGCCCATTTTGTAAAGACACGAAACTATTATTGTCCACTACTATTCACTAACATCCACCACCGTACGTAAAAACCAGCGACACCCACTATTTTTTCCACCACCAGTAATGTTACCACCTCCACCACTCACAAATACCTGTCATTGTTTCCACCACCCACTGCTTCTTTTACTACCATCATTAAAAATTATTAATATAATTTTTAAACGGGGTCACTGTAATACAGTGGTAAAGTCATTGGATGATGATACTAGTTACTTGAGTTCGAAACTCGCCAGCACCAAATTCTTTACCGAACAATATATATATGGTTTTTAATAAACTTATATTTATTAATAAAAATATTGTTATAAACGTGTAATTATGTTAATAATATCTAGGGTGAATCTCGTTTATTATTGGGATGCCCTTGTGTCTAGCCCTATAAATAGAGGCTCTAATATTTGTCTAACACACTAATGAATATAATTTCTCCCTTCTTCTTCCCCTTTATTTTGTGTCTCTTGTTATTTGTCTTCTATATCACAACACGTTATCACGCACGTTGCTCCACCAACATAAGCAAAAGAAGATTACCTACGATCCAAATCTAACTTTTTCTATTTTTGGTTTGGTTTGATTTGATTTTTTTTTTATCTTCTTTAATTTAATAATGTGATTTTAACTCATATGTTTTTTTATTGACTGATTCTAGGTTTACGCCATGAGCTAATCCAACAAAAATATTACGGCGTTCTAACTAGGTCACATGAATCACTTCTGGATCACATGATGGTTGTATATTAAACGTTGACTTACCATTGGAGTTTGATGTTCAATGTATAAGCACATAAAGACAGAAATAAGGTTTAGACGAGTGTTGTATCGGTTTGTATAATCGCAAACCTTATAGATTTTCTTAATACTCTATTTTCCAATTAAGCACTCACGTTAACATCTTAATCAATTTAACTTTTTCTTATTGTTTTTGTTTTTATGTGCTGAACTTTTAAGTGATGATTCATTACATGATCAATAGCTTATTAACTCAATTTAATTTTCCATATTATGCATTTGACTATACATTACGTGATTCATGTATGCAATCACTACGAGTCTATAAATATGGTCTGAACCATTTTCTGCAATGGATTTTATATCTTCTTCGCCCCAATCACGAAAACTCGTTTGGGTGTACTTAAAATCCATCGGGTGATCAATTTTATAAATAGATTTCCTTTCTTCTCTTATTTTTTCATAGAGGAAGATAAAAAGAAAACAAATTCATCAAAAGATGGTTTACGGTTTCTATCTCTTTAATGAAACCGTCGTCACTAAAAATTGATGTTTAATTTCCTCTCTTATTTTCCTCAAAGAGAATATCGAAAGGTGATTTTACAGTTTGTTTTCGTCTAATGAAACTGTAATCACCAAAAGTTGGTGTTATCGCTAGTTGGTTACCTTCACGGTAATGAATCACATGCATGGTTGAAAAACCTACGGCCAATTAAATTTGGTATCTTTATCCGTTTGATTTAGATCATGTGATTATATTTTTGTTTTTCCATTTGTTTACAAGAAACCAGCGTCAAACATAAGATGGATTTTTCCATAGAGATGATTAAAACGACAATATCCTATATTTATCGGTACAATTTTGTTAATTGTACAAACCAATTGGTAGTGGCTTTTACCTTAATTATCTTTTGATGAAAGGTAAAAATTGGCATTTTAAAAACATTTAGCCAATTTTGATTCCTGATTTCTATTCCTTCGAAGAAATCTTTATCAACCACAAAGAATGGAATTTTTTTTTTCTCTTCCATGATAATGATTTCTTTATTTTTCTTCAAAAGAAATGTATAAGCCAACTAGATTTGGTTTTCCCCATCGATCTTAGAGGGACAAAATATTATTATTATGGTTTAAACCAATTGCAAAATACCAGTGAATGAGAAAAAAAAATTTGCTGCATTCTTGTGGGATATCGAGCAATTTTAATTGTTCTTCTTGCTATAATCTCCGAAATCTCTGAAATTTTGAACCGTTCCACTTATAGTTGGAATGCGGTAGGACACAGAAGATCAAAGGGTGCGCACCCGGCTTGTTAGCCAATATTATTAGTCCTCGTAGTGACTATATTGATCTTGATTTAATTTTCTTTTGATAAAGAAAGTGTCCATAACTTCATTCTAAATCACGTTGGCCGTTGAGGTCACGAAAGTTATTGGAGATTGTTTGCATATTTTCAATACTTTTGGTTTTTGATATATCATTTTTATTTTATTTTGATTTTGTTTTCCAAAAGTAATCCACGGTTGATGGTAAATATGAGTATATGTCTCGAATTAATCGGATAATACTTTACGAAATTTGTTTCTTTTTTATAAGATGAAAATATTTCCGCCATAATCAGGGGGAGACTATACACTACGAGCAAAAGTTGGTGTTAATTAACTTGAATGTTATATCAGTTTCTCTCCCATCATGATAAAATTGGAAAAAGGCTGCCATTGACTAGGCGTGAAATATCATATTCGCTTTTGCATAAGCGTTTACCTCTTTAAGAGGAAAATCCAATCACATATAGCAGAAAGTAGCATTTTAGAATAAGCTACATATAGTACTTCAATAGAGTCTATCAAAACAAGATCCACATTCTCATAGTTCATATCTCCTCACTGGAAGATGGGGAGATTATAATGCCCGCGGGTGCTGGTACCAATATTTCTGTGAATTTTTCAAGATATGCATACATTTGAGAATTATGTGGGATCATAATTAATTAATATATTGTCGAATATTCATTTAAAGTAGCTACTGAAATAAATGATGGTGGTTTTGAACCCCTATGCAGAGGAATATCGACATATGTGATTGGTTGACATACAATCCAAATTAAGTTGGATTAGTTTCTCAATTAACGCAATTTTTGGATCCAAAACTTAACACTTAAAAAAATATGCCAAGCCTATTATTTACAGGCTAGTGTAGTCATAATGCGTTATACGAGAAATTTTTCGTTGTAAAAACGATTTAAGGGTTTAATTTTATTTCTCAGACCCTAGGATTGATTCATTAATTGTTCTCTTTATACAATGCACTTGGCGTGGTAGTCTCTGAAGGACTCATATTGCGTTTACACAAGAAATGTGGTCAAAGAACATATTGAATTTTTAATCTTTTGAGGATTCAAAATTTTATTAAAGCAGCCACCTTATTTGCTTACATAAGGCTTAACAATCCTTTATGTGTTTTTAGAAATTTGGTACACAACCAAAAATCCGGATTAATTAGTTGATGATTTCAACGTTATAGGTCTCTTGAGGAGTCCTTAAAAACACATAAATCCACGCGTTAGCAGCATAAATTATATTTTTTTCTTTCTCTTTCTTAAATCTGCAGTTGGAATTATGCTAGCTTAAACTCTTCTTTACGATAGACTAGAGTTTTAATTTTGATGCTTATTTCTTGAAAAACTCGTGTAGTTGAGTTAGCATCGATAAATATGTCAAAAGTTGTACTCTTTTCCCTTGGATTCAGGTTTTGTCCCATGTGGTTTTCCTGACAAGGTTTTAACGAGGCAACATCTCTGACGTTTAATATATTTTTTTTAATGTTGATATTTGTGCTCTTTTTCCTTCGTCCAAATTTTTTCCCATTGGGTTTTATTGGCAAGGTTTTAGTGAGGCAATTTAATTCAACATGATGGTCATCCAAGGGGGAGTTGTATATATTTTGGTTGTTTAGTGGATGCCCACATTTGATTAAACCAAATCAACTTAATCATCTCTTAAGAATTTGGATTTCCTTATAACAAATATGATTTTTGTTCACGTATGATAAGGTATTCATATCTTGGCACTTTGTTCTCCAAGAAATCAGCAATCCAAGACACAAGTACTTAATGTATCTGAAAGAAGCATGAAGACTCGAGAACACTACCAATATAAGACTAACACAAACAAAGACTTTATCAACTGGAAGATTCTCACGAACGCATTATTATATTCAGCATTCAAGAAATTCATTCACCGAAATTGGGAAGTCTCATCTCAAAGATTTGCAAGCCAAGAATTTACTGAAGTACTTATCGGGGGGAGCACCATCGCATAAGGTGCATTCTGTTGGACTTATTGTGTTATACTCTTTTTCCTTCATCAAGGTTTTTCCCATTGGATTTTCCTTGTCAAGGTTTTAGCGAGGAAACATTTGCATGTTCAATTTTTTTTTAAGTTTCGTTAATTGTACTCTTTTCCCTTCGATCAGGTTTTGTCCTTTTGGAATTTCCTGACAAGGTTTTAACGAGGCAATTAGCTTAGACACAATGTCATCAGGGGGAGTGTTATAAACGTGTAATTATGTTAAGAATATCTAGGGTGAATCTCGTTTATTATTGGGATGCCCTTGTGTCTAGCCCTATAAATAGAGGCTCTAATATTTGTCTAACACACTAATGAATATAATTTCTCCCTTCTTCTTCCCCTTTATTTTATGTCTCTTGTTATTTGTCTTCTATATCACAACAAATATGTATTTATTAGATTCATTAAATGAACATTTATCATGAAAAATTAATTAATCATTCATCATGAGCAATTAATATGATACTAATTAATAAAGTATTTATAATGGTTAGTTGAAAAAACCACAGCCGTAGATTTATCCCTAGACAAATATCGGTCGCTCTTTATATCTAGCCTAACTTAGCCAAGCTTTGTTTCGTATTCTAGATAGTAAAATGATTGATTTAAACGAAACACTCTTTGAGGATGTGGATGGTGTGTTGTTGCACGAGTCTTCTCCCTCTCTGATTGATGAGGTTGCGCCGAGATCAGGTTTGGAGGTGCCCTAGGCGAGTGGTATAACTGACAAGGGCATCTCTTCGTCCGATGCTGGTGTTCAAGGTGGTGGTGGTGGTAATGTTATTGTTAGTTCTCAAAGTGGTGGTACTGTTATGGGTGATACCGCGTATCAAGTTCATTTGTAGGTGGTTTCCAAATTATTTTGTGATCTACTCCGTTTTTCTCCATTTTTGGTGGAGGTGCTAGTGCTACTGCAATGTTGTGCTCCAAGGAGTACACCAAGATGAGCAAGGAAGAGAAAGCATGAGTCTGAACTTCCTTAGACAATCCTACTTAACAGTGGCTTGTTCTCTCGGTATGTGATTATATCTTGAATATTTTTGTGATATGCCTTTGGTTGTCTCAGTCTTACTGGTAATTTTGTCTGATTTATTAGAGCAACAATTTGAGGATCAGCATGCTGGCCAAATCTCGGGTGGCGAGAAGACGAACCTGAGATGTTGAAGGAGATGTTCATCGCTTGCAGTTCCAATTAGAGGCTTCTAAGCGAGAGGCGGAGTCTTTGCTTCATGACAGACGAGAACTAGAATTTACTTAGTATTTTGCTTTGTATTTCTTTGGTTAGAAAATTAGGTTTCTTGAATCTGAACTTAGTCCCTCTATTGGTAGTAATCGTTCGTTAGTTGGAGGAAAGGATAGAGATTAATGCTCATAAGCATGCTAGGGTGTTTCACTCTGTGAAGATTTATTTGAGATCTCGTCAATGTAAAATTGATTCCTTAGAAGATGAGCTTACTCATTATAATAAGGACGTGGATGTTCATTGTGATCGCATTATGGATCTGCGTGCGAGGGTCGAAGAGGTTAAGAAAATAGTTGTTGCTCGCTTGGATGAGATTAAGCTGCTCCAGACCATATTCCCATGTTAGCCAAAGCAGAAGAAGATAGGAATGAGCTTCATCATCTCAAGATAGAGTTTATCAAGCTTGAAAAGGAGCGCGATAGACATATGTTATCATGTCCTACTGGTGATAGTGCCGTTACGCCATTTGAGGCAAAGATTAGTGCCTTAGATAATGAAAAGGCTCAGTTGGAGCAGACCTGAAATTCTGTCTTAGCTAACCAATAAGGTTGCTTTTTGTAACTTTTAATATTTATTTTTCTTTAGAATAATTCGTTTATCGATCTTATTATGCTATCTCGCAGATGCTCGTAATCGGAATGTGGGGCTGGAGAGACAGTTGAAAGAGGACATCGAAGAGATGCAGAATCTGAATACTGAGCTTAATGGTATGGAGGCTCGCTTTGAGGAGGATCTCGAGGCTGATTAAAACTAGTAGAGGAGGAAGTTTAGTGATCTTCACAATGAATATGCTGTAAAGACCACTAATGCGTGTAAAACTGTTCTTTTTCGTGAGCGCCAGAGAGTTGTTTCTGCTACCATTCTGAATGTTGTGATCCCCCCTGAGCCCATTGTTGAGAAAGACTCCCCTGATGGTGGTGCATTCGAGGGTGGAAACCAGATAGAGCCTGAACAAAATGCCCTGGTAGTAATGAAGCTTAAATTTGTCGAGATTGGTCGTATTTTCTTTCTTTTGAACAAATGTTATTTATTGGAAAATTGGTCTGTCGTTTTGTTGGTAAGTCCTCGTGTTCTTTATGAGGCAATTTTTAATGGTGTGTTGTTTGGTAAGACCTCGTGCTTATTACGAGGCGATATTTAAGAATATTATTGTTGGATAAGTCCTCGTGCTCCTTTCGAGGCGATGTTTAACTGTTCTTTTGCTTAGCTGTGTTGCTAATTAAGTCCTCCATTGTTTTGAGGCATTATTTTGTTAACCATTTTCTGGACAAGTCTTCATCTGCTGTCACTAGTGGAAAATGGGGTATTTGTGACCTACATCCCTGACCCTCAATGATGGTCAATTGACCTTGGACCGATCAAGACGGTCATAGATTTAAAAAAATGCGGAGCACAAAATCAAGCGTTAAAAGCAGTCATAGAATAACTAGTTTTATTTACAATTTTAGCCCTCACACAACGACCGAGACATCTACGGAGGATCATGGTTCTTTCTATGGTTTGGATTTTCTGGTCCCACACTTTTTATTATCTTATCTCTTGTTTTATTACCTTAAAAATATCTATTTCCATTCCTTATCTTTTTCTCCCTCTTCCACGTTCCAGCCCATTGTCTCTCTTCCCTCTTATCTCTTTCCAGCCGAGCACTTCCAAAGAAAAACTATTTTTTCCTTCATTTTCCCAGATCTGCTTGCTATGTTAGAAAAACCAACAGATATTCATGAAACAAAGCGAATCACTACCATGAACCTGGAAGAAAGACCATTATCTTCTTCATCTCTCCAGATCCATTCGTATCATTATTTTCGATCTAAAACCATTTTCTTCAATCTAACGTGAGAACCATTCTTATTCAATCAATTTCTTTTTCATCTTTTTATTTGAGTTGCTAATTGTTCTTCTTATATTCTTAGTTAGGGTTTCATTTGATGCAACTTGGGTAACTAAAATCACGCTTTGGAAGTGTAAGTTTCCCCCTTTTTTTGTCTTTGTTCTCGTTGATTTTGTTTGTTAGGGTTTTAATCTCTTTCGATTTCTGTTGTAGGAGTTATCAATTAGAAGACCAATTATCAGTCTCAATTGGATTTTTTGAACATCATGTACAAATTCTCCACCACTTTTATTTGTTGTAAAAGTTATTCATTTGGTGTGGATATCAGTCTTAGGGATTATTCAAAAACAATCTATTTCAAGTGTTTTTAAGAATATTTGATAGGTTTTAACAAAATTTCAATGTAAGTTTCCTTGGTAAGATGCTGGTTATGTTGATATTTAGGCTTCTCATTTTTAGGTACTGATTTGTTTTATTTATTTCTTGTCTAGAAATGATT
This sequence comes from Papaver bracteatum, assembly GCA_023529315.1. Classification (NCBI taxonomy): domain Eukaryota; kingdom Viridiplantae; phylum Streptophyta; class Magnoliopsida; order Ranunculales; family Papaveraceae; genus Papaver; species Papaver bracteatum. The sequence goes on from JAJJWX010000002.1 coordinate 206,476, forward strand.
TATGGAGGTTTTTCGTGATTTTGGTTTTGTATTGATAATTTGATATGATGTATGTGTTGGTAGCATGGTGGGAATTAATGATATTGAATGAGTTTTTATAATGAAGTTTTATTTATTTATTACTAGTAACTGATGGTATTATTAAGATTTAATTGATTTGATTTTAACTTATAAATGTATTAGGATGTATTAATATTTGTGTATTCAGCGGATTTTAATGTCGAATAAAACCCACTCTAGTTTTTATATCGGTCTAAAAGGTATGTATGAGCAGTTGATGATATAATTATGGTGGTTTATGAGCCATTTTTATGTACTCACTGTCGTTTTTTATTTTGTGATTCATGCCATCTTTTAGAGGTTTGTCGAGGATCAGATATTCAGTCAGATACCAAGCATACTAATTACTGCCACAGGGTGGCAAAGGAAGTTTCATTATGAATTGATTTTTTTAGTTCAAAGATAGTGTGGGATTGTTGTTCCCATGATGTCAAAATTAAATAGGTTTATTTTGTATCGTCTCAGCCGAGCTTTTTCAAACTTGGCTCTATAGGGCTGGTATATTTTCTTAGGATGATGCCATGTGGATGCTAGGTAATTTTTGTGAGTTCTGTTTTCCTTTAAATGAAGAATTATGACTCTAATATCTGAATCAAAATGCAATTCTTATATGCTAAGAATGTTTGCTATTGAAACTTGTGTTTTCATTAGCAAAAGAATGAAGTTGGGAAATAGTTTTTTATTTTTATTTTTTGTGCTTCAATTAGGTTGTGGCGCCTGACCTAATGGAGAAACATTATCTATGAGTGGAAACCAGTGAATTCCTCACACTTTTGTGCTGGGGAGCTGGAACTGGAAATGATTTGTTCAACCATTTAACAACTTGGTAAGTAAATATACACTAGGAGAAATCACTATTAGCATACAAAATCTCGTGGTTTCATGCTATGTAATTTAGTTAATTCTTGTGGCTGCAGTTGAAAAGGTTACTATTGATGGTGTTAAAAATAATGGAGTTATGGAGCCATTTTTTATGGAACAAAGCTAAGGTAAACTGCCCATGCTTCTCTTTGTAGTTTGATAAAGTCCCCCTATCATGCTTGTTAAAAAAACTGGTTTTTGATCTTCTCATTGCCATATCTTCCACAAAGCAGTTTAAAGTTCAAATTAACATTCTTGTTTAGGTCACCATGTCAATTTAGCATGGTGATTAACAAGTGTTTGTTTGTTGAAGTATAAATTATAGATTGTGGATGGGATGTCTTCTTTGAACTGAATCTCTGTTGGTAGATCATTGGTGTTGGGTTTTTTTTTTTTGTAATTTGTTTCTATTTATTTATATAAATTTAATACGATGTATATTACAGGCACAAGTAAGAAAATTGAATGAAACTGAGCAATATAGAGAGGAAACCCATTTGGACAGAGATGCAGTTATGGTAGCAAGTGCTGAAGATTAGAAATGTGGAAGATCATGTCCTTAGTCTCGAGGTAACTGCTGAGATACTAAAGGATGGTTTGAGTTTCAATCTGATTTATCTGCTTGACTTCGTCACTCACGAATGGATTCCGAGTAGGGTATTTTGTACCTTCTCCAGACCCATAGTTGAGTCACACCTCATAAGGTGCTTTACTTTCTAAGGCTAGCTACCTTTGAATTGCTAGGAAATTCTCCCCATGCACCAGAATCCTTATGAACCCAATCAGGCTGAAGATATAGAATCTAAAACTTATGCCTAGAATTATAATTTTTGCCTGGATGTGTTAACGACATACTTCCAGTTAAGTCAGGTGTCGAATATCTCTAATTTGTATTCTTTGTGATAATGTTCCTGAGACCACGAATCACCTGTTTTTGGTTGCTCCATTGCAAGAGTAGTTTTTTTTTCTTTGAAGTGTCCTGTTCTTAGCTCTAATTGCTTTGACTTGCGATTTTGGATTGGTTTCACATTTTGAATGAAGTTAAACATGATTTTTCTACAATGTTTAGTTTCTCTAGACGTCTTGGGGTTATTTATTATGTTAGTGCAACCTTTGATCATAATTTTTGGTGCATAATCTTGGTTTTGATGTTTGTTTGTGAACTGGAAAATGATTTATTGATTTTTTTTTTGTGTTTTTGTTTTCAGTTACTGATGTCCTGCTGCACCAAGGCTGTCATAAATGAATATTACTTCACAATTAAAGTACATATTTCTATCTATTCCCATATAAATATGATCCACTGATGTTTCTGATTATCAGTTGACGAATGATAAGATAAAAGTTGTCTGAATCTCTCTGTTTTTCTCGGTTTCCTTCAAATTTTGGGTCAGATCAACATTCAAACATTGTGATTAGAATGTTATTCCACCAGTAAAACTGACATTTCTTCATGTAGTATTTTCACTTCGTACCAAGTCAGATTAGTGTATATCAAAATTCACAAGCATACGGATCAGGAATGAAGTTTCAATTGTAGATTTTAGCAGTATTTGTTTAATTAAATTCGAGTAACCACTAAAACTACTGTAAACTGCATTCTAGATTGCAAACACCAGTATCTTCGGTCATTCAATCCATTTATATATGGGTGTCCTATTTTCAAGCTTTGATAATGTGCATATGATATGGCTATTGTTTTTACAAGCATTTTATTGAGTATTGTGACACCCCCACGTTAATCAGCTGATGGAAAAACTTATTTTTTCTGTGCGGGTACACCATTATGAAGTATGGGCTAAGTTCATCATAATCGGAGTTTACCGTTTTGTTGTTTAATCAATCTTAGAACTTAATTACGTTTCTTGTTGTAAGAACTTTTATTGGTCTGAACTCAAGATTTTTTTATTTTTATTTTGTAATTTGAACCTAATGAATCAATGGATGTTGAATTGCAAGATTATTTGTGTGTAAGTTTAGTTTGATTCTCATTTGATCTGAGTTTTGTTCTCATTTGAGTCTTATTTGGTTTTAATTTGAGTTTAATTTGGTTTTCACTTGAATTCGATTTGAGGTGTAGTCAGATTCAGTCAGGACACACAGATTCAGTCAGGAAATATGAAACTATTTTTTTTATATTAAAATATATATCTTCGACTGACTAGGATCAGTCTTAACACCTTGACCGTTAAAATCGGTCGTAGATATAGGTTGTTCCGCGACCCACGGAGCCACGTCATAGATGAAAAAGACGCTCAAACAGCGACCATTTCCGCGACTGTTAAGACAAGTCAATTAACTCGTATCCATGACTTTCCCTGATGGTCGTGAAACTGTTATTTTTTCCACTAGTGTGTGGTTAAAGTAAACTTCTTGAAAAATTACTGTTTTGTCATGATTTTTCATTAACTTAGAATGAAATGTTTATCGCTGATTTCATTATGGATTATTTATCATTGTTATGGTTCCGAGGTATGTTTTCGTTTATTCTACTAGTTCAACCATGGGTGACAAGGCCGAGGAGTGATCAGTTCCTTATTTGGACAGGTCATCTCTTATAATGTTGAATCTAGAGTAAATTGAATCTTCCTTATCTCCTTTGTCATATGCCTTCTTAGGAATTTTATTTTTAATAGTGATTTATTTAGTTTGTACTTTCCCCTTGGTTATGTGATCAGTTGTTTGAGTCACTTCTTCATGACCAAAGTTTTTAGGGAGATATCTCTGCTAATGGATTCTTGCCATAGCCAAAGGCGAATTCCTCAGTTATGGATACCTCATGTATGCAGGACATCATCTAATTTGTTATCGTGATGGAATTACCTAGGTATGTTTTTGTCTCAGGTAGCTGAGGGTGTTACCTGCTTCATGTGGTTAGATGGAATTGCCTTAGGTCTGTTTATCCGTCTTAGGTAGCTTGGGTAGTACCTGCATCAGTATTTATATAATGGAAGGTGTGGCTAGCACCATGCCATAGTTTTGATGGGCTTTGATAGAGTATTTATGTGGCACCTAATATTATATGCAATGCAGAGGAAGTAAAAATGGAAGGAAGGGAAAACGCACGATGAAATAAAGCAAAGAACGGAAAAATTATAAGAAAAAAATAAAGTACATAAAAGATAATTATAAGCAAAAGGAGAGATATTTTATTAATTTCCAAAAGAGGGTTTATGAACCCTTGGTATATTGAGATAAGGTTTCATGACCTTTTACAAGTTGGGATTTAAACCCTGTTTTCATAATTTAACCTCTCATACGGTAGGTCTCTAAGCATGATATTTCTTTAGGTACTTGATATTCCATTGTCATTCAAGTTCTTCCCCATTGGATTTGAGAAATTTGTATGCTCCATTGCATGTCTTAGGGTCGTGAGTGGTCTTTCCCATACGGGCGTAAATTTCTCTATTCCCGCTGATATGGTAGAATCTCTCGCTAGACTTGGTCGCCTGGGTTGAATTGTCTGTTGTGAACACATTTGTTGTATTCCCGGGATAGTCTTTGATGGTAATTTTCTATTCTCTAGAGAGTTATTTCTCGGTTTTCCCCGAGATCGTCTAGCTTCGCGAGTATCATGTTCGAGATTAGGTTCTTTTCCCAAGCATCGGTTTTAGTTGTCGGGATCATCGCTTCAGTTGGTTTGATCGTTTCGGTACCATATTTTAGTGTGAAGGGTGTCATACATGTAGCCTCCCTTCGGGTAGTCTGATAATCCCAGAGAACTTTATGCATTTGTTCACACCAGCTAGTCTTGTGTCCATCTAATTTCCTTTTTAGCATGTCAGCAATAGTTTCATTGGTGGCCTCTGCTTGGCCATTGCTTTCAGGGTAGATCGGCGTAGACTTGTTCTTTATGATCTTGAAATAGTTAAAGACAAGGTAAATGTTCTTTCCTCGGGGTTATACTCCATTGTTCGAGACAATAGCAGCTGGGATACCAAAGTGACATATAATATGTTCAAAGAGAAATTTAAAGATGTTGTGGTCTCTATGTGCCTGAGGGATGATGCCTCTACCCACTTTGTAAAGTAATATGTGGCGCCAATCAAGTATTTTATTTGTTATGTACCTGCTCGTAATGGTCCTACGATGTTGACCCCCCATTTGGAAAATGGCCAAGGGATTAGTACATATTTTAAATCCATTGAAGGGGCGTGCATTATTTTCCCATATTTTTGGAAATTGATGCATCGTTGTGCCATTTTTTTTAAATCTTCGTTCATACGAGGCCAAAAATACCCTTGAAGTTTAGCTTTCATAGCTAAGGTCCTTCCCCCGCTATGATTTCTGGCATATCCGCGATGTATTTCTTTAAAAATATATTTCCCTTCATCAAAGGATAAGCATATGAGAAAAGGCCCTAGATATGACTGTCGATATAGTATTCATTCCCTTAATTTGTAGTTTTCTGATCGAGATATCACCCTGTGCGCGAGATTTTGATCTCTTGGGAGATCGTCATTAGAAAGATATTTCATGATAGGTGTCCTCCCAATCTCCTTCGGGCAGAGACTCTTGGCTTATGTTCAAATTTAGGATTTACATATCCCCTTTGAGTGGTTATAAAGGGAAGTAGTACTCGTTCGACCATCACGGCTGTCGCCTCTGGGTCTGCCATCATAAAAGCGATAGAAGCAAGGGCATCTGCATGCCTGTTATTATTCCTACATATGTGTCGAAAAGTGATGTTGGGTATTTGCCCAATATAGTGTTTGGTCAGTTGGAGATGTCGTTATAAACATGCATCTGAAGCCTGATACCTCCCATCGATTTGTCGTATTGTGAGTCGCTCGTGAGCCTAACTTCATCGAGTCCGAGTTCAATTATCACTCGGAGAGCATGTATGACCACTTTGTATTCAATTATGTTGTTCATAGAGGGAAACTCTATCCTTAAGCTATATACGATCCTTCATCATGTCGGGGTCGTGATGACCATACCGATACAGGATCCTTTTGAGTGACATGACCCATCCATAAATACTTTCCATCGGATTGGGTTTTCAGAGCGAAGCAGTTCGGGTGGGTCGTCTAGTTCCTCCTCCATCCGTGGAATTTTTTCAACCTCATCGGTATCGACGAGTGGGAAGTCGTCTAGGATGTCCACAATGATTGGAGTCTTTATTGCTGTCCGAGGTTGATATTTAACACCAAACTGCTTGATTTGAGCTCCCCATTTGGAGATTCTTCCTTCTCTGTCATCATTATCAAGTACAAATTTTATTGGAGCTTTGGTGATGACAGTCACGGTATGTGCATGAAAGTAAGTTCGTAATTTATGGGTAGCATACACTAAAGCTAACACGAATTACTCGATCTTTAAGTAATTATTTTCTTCCGAAGTCAGAGTTTTGCTTATAAAGTAAATGGGTTTTTCAGCCCCCTCGTCAATGCAAGTTAGTACAACACTTATCGATGTGTTAGTGACTGATAGATAGATGTAAAGATCTTCGCTCATATTGGGTTTTTGCAAAATTGGTAAGGTAGCTAGGTGCTCCTCAATATTTTGAAAAGCTTCTTCATATTCAACACTCCATGAAATTTTTTTCGCCTTTCTTCAGAGTATTAAAGAAATATTTACATTTATCGGACGATCTGGAAATAAACCTGTAGCGCCCCCTAAGCTAGCAGCTGACTAATCCAATAAATTAACTAAATAAAGAGGCACTAAAATTTAAAACATTCACTTAAGCATTCAATTAAGAAATGCGATACAGAACTTAACCCAAAGCTAACCCCGCTCAGAAATATATATACAAGATCTTCTCTCAAATGATACATTTATAATAGTCATTTGGTTTTTAAACAAAATATACAACATAATAAGTATAACAGAAGCTAATCAATTAGCGAAGTCAACTTCTCGGAGCTTTATCTGTGCAACCCTGATCTGTCACAGAAACTGGAGTGGGAATAATTAACATTTAACTTCTAAGTAATCATAGGCAAGAGTTGGAAAACAATAAATGTTTTTCCGAGAAATTAAACAGTGACTAAGTCACTGAAAATAATCATACATGTATACGGAACAAACTCCTTCATCAAACAATGTACTAATATGGTTGTAAATTCCTAACCCGCAATTCACGCCAATTTAGCTATGGATGCCACCAAGACCATGTAGATATAAATGTGAAGGAGCGTATCCTATATACCACAAGTGGAAATTCTCATTTCCCATAACAATTCATATTGACAACAAAACAATACAAGTCCTTTCCACATCGTGGAAAGATTCACAGAAATAACAGGATTATCATAATGCATTTTAAACAAAGCATGAAATGCACGGACATACAATGCATGAGTTTGTTAAGCATAAAATTTTGTAAAAGCAACAATAATGTATACAAAAGAGTCAAATGCATTCCCACACCTTTTGATGACAAGCCACGCCTACCTCGAGATCCACGATCCACTGGTTCATTATTTGAGTCGATCGTTGTTAATAACTAACTGTTAATCACACAAGAAGTCTAAGAATTAGCCAAAATGGCTCGTACAAGAATCATATAGTTCCATTTCACAATTGTTGGCCCATTTAAGATTTTACACCTTTTTATTATCTATTATTAGCAAATCTAAGGTTTACTAATTCAATTAGGTTGGTTCTATAATCTACTAGCTAAGTCTTATGAATGTCTACAACTTTGTAGAAGAAGCCAAAGGTCAATTCGGACCATAAGTGGTCCAAAACATCAATATAAGATAACTAGTCTAAAGCCCAAGCCCACTTAAACAAACCCATTAATAAGGTCCTGGCCCAACTGGGTCAATCTAACGGTCACTAACGGTTGAACTAACAGTCAATAGTCAACTAACAGTCAACGTCCAAGTCAAGTCAAGGTCCTGGTCAAAGGGTCAATGAATCGACTCGGTCAAACTGAATCAACTCAGTCAGATATCTTAGTCAGGGCAAACTAAGTCAGTCAGACTCTGACTAGGCTGAATGACACAAGGACACAACTCTTGCACAGGCCAGAGCCATTGCTCAGGCCAAAGAACACTAATGCACAAACATTGTGCAATCCAACTCTAAACAACTTCATCGTTCTTAATTCAATTCTACCAGATTATACATCATCATCTGAATAATTTCAATCATACATTTAATTCAAACAAACTTCATAAATGAATCACAACTGATAATTCATTTTACCTGCAATTGCAGCTTTTAGAAACACTCAATATACATACACAATCCATCAACTGCGTCCGGACTACTTCAACAGAACTCAGTTCAACACTATCGACTCTATCATACATCACTACCAAAAACTAAACTTCACAGCTCAACCACACTCTCAATTCATACAATACCTTCATCAATACATACACTGCATGCACTTTCATCTCTACCACCATTTCTGTTTCTAATTCCATCTCACTAATACCTGCACCCAAGGCTCCAATAACTGCAACTCCAACTAATCCTGCGCCAGTGAATACAACACTAATAGTTCCATTTCTAAAGACCCGTTACTCATAAACCACCACCATACTAAACTCAGATCAACTCTTGTAATTAACCACAACTCTCATAGTGTTAACGTCATCCTCATGAACTGTAATATAATCCCAGTTCCAACTATTTACAGTGAACACCACTTTATACTACAAACCCAACTGTAACAACCATGCATCACCAGTTACACAAACCCAATCATTCATATTTGTAATCTCAATCTATTCAAACAAACTTAACTATCATCTGTTCCATTACATTCCATATTCACCTCAAATCTTGGCTTCCTTAACCACAACATTAAACAACCTTGTTACAGAACCTGCAACAATAACTCTTCAATTATTCATCCAACTAGGTTCATCTTCACTAACATCTCCATCTGAATTTACAGCTTCACATGCAGTTTCAACAAATCAAACACTACCACCATCACTATTATTAGACTGCAGTTGCAACTCTAAAATCCTCAATTACAATCACAGATCCACCAACCTCTTCTACAGTTAGCATTCACTCAATTAACTCCATTTGTAAGTCATCAATTCCTTATCACATAATCACTCCTTTAGTAGTTCCATTAATGAACATATAAGTTCAATCCTTGTAGTTCAACATCAGTCTAAACCACATACCACAATTTTATAACACTCTCTCCATAATCATTTCAGTTCATAACTTAACAACCATTTCATAAATTTAACAATTTGAAATGAATGACTTTACTAAATCACAGAGAAGATCAATTACCTCAGATAAATTCTGCTCCAGCACCAACCAATTCAAAACTCATAATAATTCCTTCATATTCTTATAAACATAATCAAACCCCAATTTTGTTAACATATTTAATCTATCTCATCTTCAAAACCCTAACTTATCGAAACTCGAATTACTCTTCATGCATGACACTAGTTCATCCAATCGATCAAGACCCATCTCAAAACTCCCCTTTAAACTCTCAATTTCGTTTTCAAATTCTTCTTTGAATTTCTTCCAGAACCCTAACTCTTCGATTCATCAACAGAACAACTTCAATACAACAATTCATCCACAACCCTCATTTTTTGATCTATCCACGGCTCACTTACCCATCACCAATTACTTAATTTCACCTTCGAATTCATCTCAGAAACCCCAAATCGGTTTGATAAACATCAACACCGCTTCTATCTATTCAGCAACATATTCTACTTCATCTACTCCATCTCAACGAGTGTATCTCTCTCTTTCTCTCTCAAACAAACTCTCAACCACTCGCAGAGGAAGAAGAACAGGGAAGGAGAAGGAAAAGAAAGAAGAAGAGGAAAGAAGAAGAATAAGAGAAAATGGTTTCTCTTCGATCGGTTAGAGGAGATAAGGTCCAAGGAAACACTAAGACACACACCAGATTTGATAAGGGGAAGCCACGACGTGTCAATGGTGCACCACTAGCAGTTTTTCCATGAAATGACGATTTTACCCTTCATACTAAATCAATGATAACTTCTTCTTCCGGTATCCAATCGACACATGCGAGTAGTCCATTGCGCATAACTTTTCGAGACCTATTCAATGATACTAGTTTCGTATCTAGATAGTTGTTAGATTAATTCCTATAAATTAACGTTCGTGTTAAACTAATCAAGTCATTAGCGGCTAAGACGTCTCTTGACTAGTATAATAGCGTTGCAAGCTCGAGGATCGTTACAAAACCTTCCTAGGGATGCCAATAGACCATTAAATATTTGCACATCTTTTATTGTGGACGGAGAAGGCATTTCTAAGATGGCTTTCACTTTCGCTGGGTCCACCTCAATGCCTCGCTTTGTCACCAGGTACCCTAAGAATTTTCCTGAAGTCACCCCGAAGGCACATTTTTCCGGGTTGATTTTCATATTATATTTCCTCATTTGTTCAAAAATATCTTTAAGGTCCTTTGCATGGTCCTATGGGATCTTTCTTTTGACAAGCATATCGTCTACATACACCTCTAGGGTTTTATGTATCCAACTAACTAACATTTTTTCTATCATTCTCTGGTACGTTCCACCAGAATTTTTCAGTCCGAATGGCATCTTGGTATAACAATAAAGACCTTGTGGAGTAAAAAATGCAGTGTTCTCTTGGTCCTCCTCCTCTAATGGAATTTGATTGTATCCCGAGTACACATCCATCAACGATAGCAACCCGTATCCGGATATTGCTTCTATGAGATAATCGATGTTAGGGAGTGGAAAGATGTCTTTTGGACATGCTTTGTTAAGATACATATTCATACTCCTCCGTTCTTTTTTGGAACAATCACCATGTTGGAAATCCCTATCGGATATTGTACTTCTCGTATGACTCTCGAGGCCTCTATTTTCTTTAGCTCATTTTGGATTGTCTCATGATATTCGGGGGACACCTTTCTCATTTTTTGTCTTATAGGTTTATGCTTTGGATAAATTTTTAAATAATGGCAACAAACCTCTGGGTCGATCCCAGGCATGTCCTACATGCGCATTGCGAATACATCATAGTATTCCTTTAGTACTTGTACTAATTTTTCCTCTTCTTCTGTGCTGAGAATGGTTCCTCTTTTAACCATTCCTGGATTTTCAGGTGTCCAAATGTTCACCTCCTTTGTTGGTTTCGAGGCCGAGAAATTTGACTCCGGTTCTCCAGTATCAGAGAGATTCTGTAATTGCTATAAGGGCTTCGTGGGTTCTCCTGAAATAAGAATTGATGCATCGTTCGAGCGCCTTTATTCATTTGTTTATGCTATGTAAGTGTCAATTTATTCTTGATTCTTAGCACTTTTGGCTCTTTTCTTCCTTGATTTTGTGGAATTGATCTTATTCTCACCATTTTGTTCGTCCATATTATAACAATATTTTGCTTCGCCTGAATCTCCTACGATCTTTGCGATCCCATTGGGTGTTGAAAACCTTAGTCTCTGATAGTAGGTTGACGCGACTCCTTTGATTCCATGAACCCAGGATCGTCCGACAATAGCAATATAAGGTGAAATTACATCTACTACACAGGAAATAGTTAGAGTCAGGATTTTCCCTAAACGAATTTCCAGGGTTACCTCGCCCCTTGGTCGAGTGGATGAGCCATTAAAACCAAAGATATTATATGTGGATGGTATTAGGAACTCATCTTTTAGGCCCATTTTCTTGAATGTCTCATAGAATAAGATCTCGACAGAGCTTCTTCCATCAATTAGTATCTTAGGCATCGCCCTTGGAAGTGCCTTTCTCCTCTTCATCCCCATGATCAGGGAGCGCGATGGACATCGTGACCACTAGAGGATCATTATGATTTCTTTCGCCATCCTGAGCTTCAGAGGCTGAAAACATCGTAGGATGTTTCATCCATTCTTCCATCGGTGGATATTTTTCCACACTAAAAACCTCATTTCCTTCGAAGTTCTGTTTATGAATTCGCCTAATGATGTTTCCCTCCAATGTGGGTGTTGTAATAGATGAATGGGAAATCGTGTTACAACCCAAATATTGCGCTTCGCGTGGGATCTCCACACGATATACCTGGGTTCCTTCCACCTAAGGAGGAGTTGGCTATGCAATGTATTTTTGGAGCTTACCATCATCAATCATATATGATACCATTTTCATCAGATCACTACACGAATCTGTTGGGTAGATGTAAAATTGATGACACTCACAATAATCTAGTATATTCTTAGCATGCTCATGTTGTTATCCTTTGTTCCATGGGATATTAATCTTGTATTTTCCTTCAACCTTCTTGAATATTTGGGAAATAGGGGTGTTTAACTTTGTGTAGACTGGGTCTACAAATTTTCTTATCTTCTGTTGGGCCTGATCTCTCCCTTTATAACCTCAACTTTTATGTTTATTGAATCATGCAGACTCATTATGAGGTCCCTCAGCACCTCGAGTTTGTACCTGATGGTTTTGTGGTTCTAAAACATTCGCTCCTATACAATTTCCTCTGACTAATTTATCGTATGTCCCAACTTGGATTTCTTCGAGGGATATGTAGTCATCCCGAATTTCCCTTAGTTTCCCTAGACAGGGTAGCATAGTCTCATACATTCTGACGAATATGGGGTCTGTTTTTCGCAGATTATTTTTGAACCCCAATATCGCATAGGCTTCGAGGACTCGTCCGATCTATGCACACATATTCCTCCAGCGAGTCACGAGAAATCAGAGGGACTCATTAGGCCCTCTATTTAACTGGAATACCATATCAATTCCTAGATTAACTCGACTATTATGCATGTAGGCCTCCAAGAATAGATCGGATAAATGGGTAAATAATTTGACCGATTCTCTCGGCAGGTTGTTGAACCACATTAGGGCTTCTTCCTTTAGGCTAGACGAGAAAAATTTGCAAATCACGACATCATAATGACTCCACTGTATTAATGTCATGCGATAGGATTGGAGATGTTCAATTGCATCACCCGTCCCATTAATTGGAGTTGTGAAGGTCGGGAGAGAACATTTCATTGGGAATGGTTTGGATATCAAGCTCGCTACTAGAGGCAATTGTCCTTCCTCTTGCATCACTGATCTGCCAATTTCTGGCCTCTTTGCCTTCCGGTGGCTGTTTTATACATCGCCTCGAGTTGGCTTAGTCTAACCTACAATTGGTCATCGATATTGAAAAAACGGTGGTCTAACAACCACACCCAATATTTCGCTTAGCAATCTGTATGGACTAACTCCAATATATTTTCAAGAGAATCAACTAAACAGTCAGACTTAATCTTAAGAAAAGTATATCCAAGAGTTATATCTAAATCTCTCAATTCAATCTGCAATCAAACAAATAGGAATTTGCGATTGAATATAAGAAATAACTTGGACGGTATTAAAAACCAATATCCAAGTGTCAATCAATTTAATCAACAACCCAAAGGTCGGATTCACAAACTGATTGAACTTACGCACAACTTGTGATATTTCAATTATATAGAAAATATAATGCGGAAAAGAAATAACACAGACACCAGAAAAAATTTTAACGAGGAGAGCGCAAATGCAAAAAAAAAAAAATCCAGGACATAGTCCAGATTTGAACACCACACTGTATTAAGCCACTACAGACACTAGCCTACTACAAGTTAACTTCAGACTGGAATGTAGTTGAGCCCTAACCAATCTCACACTGATCAAGGTACAGTCGCGTTCCTTACGCCTCTGAATCCTTGTAGGACTTAGCGCACTTGATTCCGTTAGCTGATCTCACCCACAACTAGGAGTTTCTACGATCCAAAGTCGAAGACTTAATAAACCAATCTATCTCACACTGAAAAGTCTATTGAATAGATAAATCTGTCTCCCACATAAAAGCCTAGAAGTTTTGTTCTTTCTTTTGATAAATCAAGGTGAATGGGAACCAATTGATACACCGGACTTATATTCCCGAAGAACATCCTAGTAATATCAATCACCTCGAAACAAGATATTGTGGAATCACAAATGATGAGTCGAAGATGTTTGTGGCTACTTTTTATCTTGCCTATCGGAGATTAAATCTTGAGCAAATCTTAGAGAAGATAGTACTCAATCACGATAGAAAACAGCAAGATCAGAACACGTAACTACAAATAAATAGTTGGGTCTGGATTCACAATACCAATGAAGTCGTTAACCTATGGGGTTTTGGAGAAAACCTAAGGTTAAAGGAGAATAGACTCAAGTCGCAACTAGTATCACATAGGAGGTGTGGGGATTAGGTTTCCCAGTTGCTAGAGTTCTCCCTAATATAGTCTTCAGATCAGGGTTTGCAATCAATGTTACCTTGGTAACAAAGCATTCAATGTTCACAGTTAGATGAAAACTTGATTAGTCTCAAGTTAATATCTTTCAACCATTAGAGAGAACTTATTTGGTTATACATAAATGAAAAGTGACTTCATTTAGATATGAGTAACCGTACCTATATGTGTGCACCTTGTTGGCTCAATAATAGTTAACCGAAGTTAGCCATATGAACACTTTCATATCAACCTCAAATGAAACTATTTCTAGAGTTGTTCAATTGTTTATATTCTCATAGAAGTATACAAGACACAATTGAAGAAAAATCATTTTTGATTCACTCGAATCAATTCATGAACATTATAGCCATGGTTTCCAAAAGATTACATTATATAAATGTACTAGTCAATTAAAAAACTGATTTTAGAATATAACCTACTCAAGTATGCGAACGGTATGCATACCTAAGTGGCCGGACCAAGTTTGGGTTCGCCAGTACGAGAACGGGTACGCATACCATCCCAACTCAGTTAAATCCCGGAACTTGAACCTCACGCTAGTACGCATACCGGTATGCATACTGAGTTCCCAGACTTTCATAAACCAACCAGTACGCATACGGGTATGCATACTATGGTTCACGGACTTTGAACATCTTGAAACAGTTTAGCATACAAGTACGCATACTGGGTTATATCCAATCATGGTTATTTTTTCTAAACTTCCATTTCAACGATTGAAACATTCTTAGAAGATGACAATAGCTGTCTAACACAAACTATTAGCTTCAAAGCAATTTTCAAGTGATCGAATGATCAATACGAAACATTTCGAGTCTACATAAAATGACTGTCTCACACAAATCATGTAAGATGTTACAAGGCAATTTTCATATGATCATCTTTTGACTTTCGTCAAGAATATAAGATGAACTTGGTTAAAGCAAAAGCTTTACCAACATATATTTTGATAAATATGTAAGCGAGTTAAACTCAGCTTGAAATATCAAATGTGTATAATCGAAGTCTATATAGCTATACGACTTTTGTCTCAAATAGGAGATAGAGTAGATAGACTTTTAAGTGATAGATGAGTTCAAGTCTCCACATACCTTTTTTTGATGAAGTTCCACAAGATATCTCTAGTAGTTCTTCATCTTCAATCGATGAACGCCATGAAGCCTAAAGATCAACTACACTTTATATCCTAATCCGAGACTTAGCTATAAGTAGACTAGAAATAAAGACTTATAGTTTTGAAAACTAAACTTGACAACAAGCTTTAGATAGCAACGCTTGCAAGTTCAACCGAGCAGTGCTCTCACAGATATGCCTCGTTTTGGCCCCCTTATTTCGCCATGAATCTCTCTCAGGTGAGAGAAAAACCTCTGGACGACGATATCTTGATCCTCCTGAATCCTCCTCAGATTTCTCAGCATTTGATGTTGGTTTGGTGCGACTTGACTTCTTTTTTGAAGTCTCTCCTCGCTTTCGATTTACACCCATCGAGTTCTCGGGTAAGTCATTGACTTTAGTTTCGTCCTTCTTCTTCTTCCCTTCTCGATTATGTCCGAGATTAATATCGGATGACCCCTCCGAGTGGCTATCCTCGTTGTTTAAGACCGCCTTACTTCCTCGAGGGAATCTATCCTCTGTTACCTCGTTCGAGGTATCTGGTATGTCAATACGCTCATCGTCTTGTAAGTTTTCAAGGGGATTTTCCTCCTCGGGAACCTCCTTCGGGATGGTGAGCGGCACTTTGCCTTCCGTCCAGCATCTCAACCTCCGGTTTTTCTTTTCCAACCTTTTGTTTTGTAGCTCTAATTTTCGCATTCATTCTTCTTGCACCTTTTGTGCTTTCATGATTACTGCAAAGGAAACAGTGTTATTATCAAGGCTAGAGGAATCATCATGCTTAGCCCCAATGATTGCCATCTGTTTTTGCGGGTGACTCAAACCTTCTGGTTGATTCAAGTGGATTTCATCTTGTCCTTCGAAGGGATTCTCCTCTTCGTGAGAGCTAGAGTTACCCGTTAACCCTCTTCGATATTGGTTATCGGGATGTCCCTCGCCTGGGAGCATACCGTTGAGTAGAGACTCTCCTGGATCCATCGCGTCAAGTCCCTTAGGTAGCGTACTACCAGTTTCTCCTTGGATCGTACGAGCAGATCGTCTTGTCACCATCGCCTTACCTGCTAGATATTCAATAATGCTCAATTTGCCTTTTTCTCTTAGAAAAGTGGGACCCTAAGTTTGCAGGTCATGTGCAGTTACTAAGTCATAGTTTAGACTGTGCAGTTTTTAGTACGTGAAGAATTTTAAGTAAATTTTGTAGACATGTGATGATGTTAAAATATTCCCTTGTTGGATAAAGTTTTGGTGTCATAAAAAGGTGTTTTTATTTTCTCTTTTTTCGAGTAAACTACCTCCTCCTGCACGTCATATCTTTAATGGGTAAAAACCAAATTATAAAGATTGAGTACGTTTTCCCATATTTGGAAGTATCTCTCAATGTCTTAAATTCTTGATTTTGACAAACTTATGTTTGATGAATGATTATGTACTCATTAACCTTTCCTCTTTGATTAGATTTAAGTTTCCAAGAAGATGATTTTGGGTTATTAGGAGTTTCAAGAGATAAAAAACATGACGAATCGTCCTTTCTTTGAGTTTTTTCAACTATCGTATTGTATTTTCCTTATACGTAGTTTACTAGCTCAGATTTATTCCCAACTCATTCATGGAAGAGGTTTTTTGAACTTTTGCACGAAGTTTTACAACTCCTCTGATGTTCTAACCGTTCTTTCTATTGAGTCTCTTTAGGAATTGAGTGAACATACCATAAAGAAAACGGATTCTAAGGAAATGGAAGATAAAACTATATATCTGATGCTTTTGAGGGTCTATAAGACTTTGCGATCACGTAGATCTGGCTATGTCCGAGATCGACTCATTAAGTCTTATAGAAATCTATTAAACGATGGAAAAAATTACTTTTTCTAAGAGATTTTAAGGAAAACTTCGAAAACTTTTCAAGGGAGGTAGATAAACCTTCATACCTCCCTGTTTCTAGCACCAAAATGTAGTTGCATATTTTTCTGATGACTATACGCAAGTAGATCTAACAACTAAAAAATTACTAAAATTCACGATTCAAAGATAAACAAGATGTAAATAACATGAAAGTAAAGATGAACACAAGTATATAATGTGGTTCAGCCTTGTTGACCTACATTCATGGGAAAAAATTATCTCTTTATTGATTAAGGTCTTACCCTTGAACGAATTACAAATTATCACTTACACTTCTAACTCTTTCCTTATATAAGTATCTCTCTAGAATTCTCTGTAGAAAGACTATCTAAGATTACATCCCCATTTCCTTTTACATGGATTGGTATTTATAGACAGATTCGACTCATGATGGTGCGACCCGATATCGCTGAGTTGGTGATGCTTTCGTACATCTTATCATTACTCGGACGAGTTATCCATCATTCTCCTTCAAGGTGCCTCGTTCATCTCTTCCTTTGAGTTATCTCGTCGTGTCTACCGTCGTGCCACTCCTCCTCCAGATTATATTATTAATCGTCCTTCATCCGAGCTTTTGGTACGATGTACTTTCGTCCACAACTATATCGCACCTCTCCTGATTCTTCATTAAATGCTCTGCTCTCTTTTTAGACTTAAGGGACAAGTCCTTTGTAATATACAATATATTATTATCTTGGTTTAATTGGAGGCCATTCACATTAAATAGGGGCCATGACATTTTGTTTGCACCCCAAAAAATTTCCGGGGCGTATTAATCCGACAGTGAATATACTATTTTACCCTTGACAAATTTTTTTTTTTTCAAAACACGACCCCAATAAACGACCCTTCGTACGACATTAACGATAGTTTAGAGTCGTCAAGGAATTGATTATGCATATGACGACTCTAAACTGTCGTACATTAACGACACTTTTTAAAGCCTAACGACTGTTTATAACGACACTACAAAAACGTTTTCGACTGTTTACAGTCGTCCTTTAAGTAATAAAATAGTAACGACCCTTTCAAAGGGTCGTCAGGGAATTGATTTTTCTTGACGACTCTAAACTGTCGTACATTTCCGCCATTAATGAATCTTCGACAGTTAAGAGTTGTCACTGAAACAGTCTTAGCATTAACGACTGTTTAGGGTCGTCAATGAAAAAATTCAATACATTGACAACTTTTCATACTGATCTGGGCAAAAAAAAAAAAAAAAACTAAAAATTGCTGACAAACAATCTAAAAAAAAAAAGTTAAACTCTAATTAAGTATGATTATCATTAATTAATTAAATTTTAACTCTAATCACTTAGGGCCATTTTAGCCATTTAGAAAATATTTTTATAAGGGGTGGCTGAAATAGGTTGGGATGACCTTTTTTGTCATCTAGTGTTTGGCCCCCATTTAATGTGAATGGACCCCAATTAAACCAGGATTATTATCAATCAAAATAGAGTTTTCTCAACAATTATCCTACTTGTACAATTAATTTCTTTATTCACACTTTCATTTTGTATTAGAAAGTCCATTCTTGTTTCTCGTTGGGAACATATTTTCCTTACCGCTCATGCATAATGAGTTTTCCTTTCATGTATAAAATAAAAATGTGTTTGATTTGTTGCTAACATTCCTCATGGCTCAAAGCCAATAATTTTCTTTGCTCCAGAGTAACAAACTCAGAAAACTATTTCTTATTTGGCGATTAGGTAGATGGAAGTTAGAAAACTATTTCCAGACTTTTGCGATCAGGTAGATGAAATTTAGGAAACTATTTACAGACTTTAACAGTCAGGTAGATAAAATTAGGATGCCGGAAGGAATTGGAATTAGTCGGATGAATCCTTAAAGAAACTATTCGAATAAATTATTTGTAAATGCAAGTCTCGAAGAAACTATTAAAATAAATTGGTTGTAATCGCAATGGCGGGAGTTTATACCCGGGCCAAAAACCATGCTTTGCACAATTTTAGCCATATAAGCTTATTTTCCTTCCAACCATGATAGATTAAAAAATAATCTAAATTGGCGGTAAAGCCTTGCAGGTTTTGGGTAATGTACTAAGGTACCTATCTAACATGTCGTTTGAAATTCTTTTCTTCTCAAAACAAATAAGTTTAATTTTGAACCATGTTTTAGGGTAGGGCATAACCATGTTTCAGGGTAGGGCATAAAGAAAAATTTCTGGGCAGATTAAATAACCGACAAAAACGAGTTATTAGATAGTAATCTTAAAAGTCCCTTTATCCATATATATATTTTGCCTAATGACAAAACTTCCCTTATTCATATTTTTTTTAAAGTTTTATTTTTTATTTTAGTATAACTTGTAATGACCTTAGTCGTACAATACTTTAGGTGGCAGCCTAGCAACAAGCTGGGCGCCAACACCCTTTTTAAAATTGTTTTTTTCTTTTTTGAGTCTTAATTTACAACACACTAGGTTCGGCTGACAAATTATCAGTCGAAATTCCTGATATTCTTCATATATGAAGAACAATGAGAGTTCGGCTGATAACTTGTCAGTCGAACCCAACATAGCTAGGTCGGGTGACAGGTTATCAGCCGAACCTAAGTTTGGTTGATTCGAGTGAAAAATGACATCCAAACTTAGTGTTTTTCTTCATAAAGCGAAGTTCTGCTATCATTTTCGTGTTTAATCATCAGCCGAACTGTTCATCAGCACCTTCAGAATGAAAAAAAAAATGAACTTAATTTAAAAAATATTATAAATTCCTAAAATAATAATATTAATCTTTTGAATTTATGATAAGGTTAATATAAAATAATAAAAATGATTAGAGCAATCATACAAAGCTCTTGGTTGGTAACCTAGCAACAAGCTGGGCTCCAACCCCTTTTTGAATAGCAATGCATAATCTATGAAAAATAAAACTACCCAAGCCACTACTAGCGTCATTGTTAACCAAACAATTTTTTAGACGCTTGAAAAAACACAAAGTATCTTCACCGAGTTCTCCTAAAAAAAAAAATTTAATTAAAAATATTAAAAAAGGAAGGGAAAAAATATTATCGATAATTATTTTTAAAATGATAATAATAATTAAAAAATTTAAATAAATAAATAAGTAAATTAATCGAGGGTAACTACGTAGTTTTCCTATCCTAGGATATCCCTTATCACCTCATCTTAGTTAGCAGAATCTTTTTGTATGCCCTAAATTAATCAAAACCCTTATTTAGTGGGCTTGACCGAATTAACAAGGCCTGAACTTTGATTTTAGCAAAACATTTCTGATTTTATATATCGGAGTCATAACCCAAAATTTGGTTGCTAAATTACGGGAAAGTTTTTAATTCTAGACAGCAAAATGCACTACACAGTCTACACAAAACAAGTAGCTTTAAATGTCCAGGAGGGGAAGGAACTAGGTGCAGCAATCGGTAATCCCAGGAGCCTTCGTAGTCCAATGTTCACTTAATTGGGCCGACAGATCGGAGGGTTGAAGGGCTCGAAGAGAGGGAGTCCCTTTTATGACAATTTTTTTTATTACAAACTATAGAGTAATTGTTATAAATGTGTAATTATATTAAGAATATCTAGGGTAAATCCCGTTTATTACCGGGATGCCCATATGTCTAGCCCTATAAATAGAGGCTTTAAGGTTTGCCTAATACACACATTAATAGAAATCTCTCTGTATTTCTTCTCCTTATTTTGTGTCTCCTTCTCTTTCACAACAGTAATAAAAATGTGCAATTTGATAAAAAGATTGGAAATGGTTACTATCAAGAAACCAAAAATACCCCTCTCTTTTAGTCCAATTATTTTAACTCCTTATGTATCAATAGGCAAACAAACTAGAAAATAACATATCTAAAAATCCGTTCCTTGGAATTTCACAAATTTATCTCGTTGGGAAGATTTTAAAGAGTTCTACATAATGAGTATAAACAACAATATCAAATTTAGAGTTTTTACGAAAAATTCGGAGGTGTTTATCCTTTTACTAACAAGATGACCTACTTGATTTTAATTTTTGTCTCATCAATAGATGGCCAATCTCATTAATCAAGAAGATATTTCTAAAACTACCCTTTGAATTGATTTTTGTTAGTATATAATTTGGTAGTCGTGTTTAGATTCGAACGTAGGTATTTTAAAATGCACTTCAACAATATAAAGTTTACGAATATTCATGGTGTAGTTTAAGAGATAAATCATTTGCTAGTTATTATCCATAACGATATAATTATAAAATAAAAATACTCCTCTCTCCTCCCTACCTTAAGAATTGTGCAAACTTAAATTAGGTCATCTATTTAGGGGCGGAGGGAGTATTTTTTAAAGTTTTTTTAGGTCAAGTTTTTTAGGGTCTAGTATTGGCACGCCTAACAAACACCTCCGAATTTTAGGTGTTTAAGTTTTTTTAGGTCTTCAATGGTCATTGTGTGTGTTTTCTATGTGGAAACACAAACAAGGCATCCTCTTCTTGTTTTTCCTTAAAATTAAGGAGAGAAAAAAACCCATCTCCAATGGTATTGTATTTGATCTCTTCTTATAATTAGTATAGATTTTATTTTTAATAACTTAAGATTTTATTAGATTAAATTAAAGCTAAACTGGTTACTTAATATATTTATGTCAATTTAATTAAATAAAGCCGACTAGGATGAGTTGATATCCTCAAGATGAATGTCTAACTAGACATTCACTTTGAGAATGTCAACCCAAAATTAAGCCATGTCATCCATACATTGACTAAAAAAATCGAGTTAAGGATTTTAGAAAAAATGAATGTGCATATACTATGTGGACTTAGACATTTGTCTTCACACACATTCCACTCTGATATCATATTTGATCAATTCTAAATTGACGTTTCCACGCGTCAAGAACATACTGATTCAATTTCATTATCCAAAAACATACTAGTTCAGTTTCATTATCTTAAATCCTTTAAGGATATCTCACAAAGAAAGAATAAGTAAGGTATTTAAATAATATTCCCATGGACCAAGCAAATGAACAACTAATTTACTTCACGTTATTCTTTTTGGAAGTTCATGTTTCTTTTTCTTTTGTCTCGGATTTTCGTTACTAGTTAACTCCTATATAAATAACATTGATTGGTTTAATTGCTAACCGTTTGTACCATAAGTAAAAATGCCACATAATGGGCCCAATAGGTACTTAAATCATTTTTTGGCCATCATCCAAGCCCGCTAACCAGTCAATCGAAGCAAGATACCAGCCTGCCCAATATTACATAAACTCAATGACCGGTCAACGATCAAAGTCAACGCCCGGTCAATGGTCAAAGTCAACGCTCGGTCAATGGTCAAGGTTACGGTAAAAAGTCAGCGTCCTATCAATGGTCAAGGTCGTGTTTCCGATGGTGCTGCTATGCGTTTTCCATCCATGTTTCCAGCGATGCTGCCAACTGATTCCCATCCAAGTACTCTGCTGCGTAGCCATCTAGTTTCTAGCCGTGCTGCCAGTTTTGCTGCTAGCCAGTCTCTACCCATGCAGCCAACATCCACCTATTCTGCCAGCCAGCATCCACACTGTCGGCCATATGCATGTCAACCATAAATCCAGTCTGCCAGCATGCAGAAATCATTATGGATGCATGCAGTATTGATTCCATCAGTTTCATGCAAAAATCATCATGGAGGCATGCAGTATTGATTCCAGCAGTTTCATGCAGAAATCATCATGGAGTCATGCAGTATTGATTCCAGCAGTTTCATGCAAAAATCATCATGGAGGCATGAATGAGTAGTTAATGCCATTTAAGTTAATATTGAAATTAGATATTCAACTGTATAAATAGGTGGGAGCAGAAATTATATGGGGGCGGCCAATAGGAGAAAAAACATACACTGTAATACAATTATCAATAAAAAATCACTTCCCAAGGGGATTCGCCCGTGGATGTAGGCAAACCATGCCGAACCACGTAAAACCTGCGTCTATTGGTTTGTGTTCCAATTCATCTCCTAGCCCTAAATACTCACCAAATTATCCATTCATCGTGTTTCGTGTCCAAAAATAATTTTGGGTACAAACATTGGCGCCGACTAAGGGGATTACGAGAAGAGAAATCGTGTTTTCTCATTGAGAAAAGTTGTACAAAATTCTTCAAAATCGTTTCTGTGAAAAAGTTGTTTGAACGCCGTGAAAAATCAATGTTGCAGTCTAGTTGATCGTAACTGTTGCAACCCAGTTTGATCACAATAGTCGCAGTACAGCCTGTCGCAACTGCTGCTGACCATATAATCGCACATATTGCAGTCCAGTCAATCGCAACTGCTGTAGTCCATTTGCAATTCGAGATTTGCTGAAACTATTACCTTCAGTAGAGATTCGCATCGCTGCAAAGACCGATAAAACCGCTCTCAGGACGTTCGGTCCACGGTAAAAGATGCCGTAAAAATATTAAAAAAAGTTGTTGCTGGAGGTTCGACCTGCAACATGGCTTGGTCCAGTTTTGATTTCAATCACTGCAGTCTAGCTGATCGCAGCTGCTGCAGTCCAGTTAATAACAGTTACTGTAGTCCAGTTGATCGCAACTGCTGTAGTCCAGCAACGTAGTCGCAAGCCACCAAAGCTGACTCACTGCAAAAATCACCAAGATTGTTGTCAGGATGTTCGATCCGCAGCATGTTCAAGTCCAAAGTTCGAAAAAATTTGCTTCTCAAATAACAAAGTATCCACCTGTTCGAGTTTGAAGTATGTCAAAATCATTACTGACATGATCGCAGGTTTGTTGAATTGCTTGCGTCTCTAAGCACTTGAAAATCCTAGAGAAGACCTCCAGAAAAGCATGAAAAAAATTTCATGAAAAGGACCACAAAGACTTCTCAAATAACCGTTCAGAAAACTGTTGCAAAAGTTCAAGGAGAAAAGACAACAGTTGCTAAAACTGTTACACCAACCGTTGCAAGAAAATAAAATACAACAGATCACAAAGTTGTTACAAAAAGTTCGAGGGGAAAGATCACAGTTTCTGAGAAGCGTGGCGAAAAGTTTCAAAATCAAAAAAAAAAAATTACAGCAAGGCCGGCGGCCAAGCCCGGCATGCACAGCCGACGATAAAGGGTCCATTAATCTGCGATTAATCGGATATTAGTCGGTGAAGGAGATTAATTGGTGGGTCTGTTTTAGTGCAGTGCGAAGCAACTTAATTCTGTAGTCCTCATTCAGTGAAGCGCGATGCAACTTAATTATGTAGCCCTGATTCAGTACGGCGTGGTGCAACTTAATTCTGTATCCCTGATTCAATGCAGTGCGGCGCAACTTAATGTCGTATTTCTGGATGTTTCAGCCCCATTATGTTTTCCTAACGGATTTATACGCCCCACTTGGGCTTGGTCTAAAAATTTGTTTCGTTGATATCTTCTTCGTCTCATGTCCGAATTGGATGATTTTTGGCTCGTTGCGATCGCATTTCAATATCCTACGACATGAAATAAAATTTTGCAATTGGAGAATAATATTGTTTTGGTACAATCACGTCATCAACATGTTTGGAGCAAGGCGCTAACCAACCAATTTTTTTTCCTCGATAACTTCTTCTTCGTGCATCCAAACTGAGTGATTTCCGGCCCAATGAGATCGTATGTCAACTCCAAACATCATGAAGGAGAAATTTCAATTTTCGGAGAAAATTGAATTTTTAGAAATTTAAAATGACAGCACCAGAAACGGTCACATTCAATCACAGTTGATCGAGCTGCTGTAGTCCAGTGCCTCAATAAGTACTGCAGTCCAGTTGATCGAACTGTTGCAGTCCTTTTTCGCATAATTACTACAGTCCAGTTGATCAAGCTACTGTCGCCTAGTTCCTTAGAAATATTGAAGTCCAGTTGATTGAACTGCTACAGTCCTTTGATCGAACTGCTGTAATCCAGTTTCACAGTACCAGTTGCTGGCCAGTAGATCAAACTTCCGCAGTTCTTTTTAATTCCTACAGTCCAGTTGGTCGAACTGTTGTAGTACGATTTTCCCCAAAACTGTTTCAATACAGTTTTCCTCACAATCTTGATCGATTCTATGCATAAGCTATTCTGATACAACTGATCGTAGCATTCTTGAAATACGATTCCGTGTGGCTGTCTTCAATCCAGTTTTGATTCAACTGGCGCATTCCAATCCCACAGACAAATCTAGTTACTAAGTCGAGACGAGACCCTAAGGCAACTATACTAGTCATCGTCGCTGGAAAATATCAACATGGACAGTGGGCATCCTAATCACTTCATAAACGAAGTCGCAATAACACTTTCAATACGGTATGTATACAATTTACATATTTTTGCATCTTTTCATATATTCATGCATACTTTTTTTCAATGAGACACATATAATGTGGCGAGCATTTTCTCACGAGGAGATGCACACATTTCGATTTTGCGCGCATCTGGAATAGTGTGAATGGCCCCCCGCGTGAATTCCAGATAGCAGACATCTTCAAAATCTCATGCGCGAGCAAAATGCAGCAAGGCAGTGCATCCTTGTGCGAGCATTGAGCAACATGACAATCACTATCTTCTGGGGGAGAGTTGCATATCACTTCAACGTGATTGACTATCACTTGGGGGCGAGATATGTAACACCTAATGTCTAAAACAACCCTTTTGGGGACAAGCTGCGTAACACTCCATACGCTTGGGGGCGAGTTACATAACACCTAATTGCAATGCGGAATTCAGCTTCTGAAAATTGAAACTTTAAGTAACCCAAACTTCTTAATCCTCCAATGAGTTACAGGATTAAGAGGGGGCGAGTATACACCCTAATATTTTGACGCAATTATTGCAATCAGTAATGTTGAAATACTACAACTAAGTTGATAGAACTGATGTAATCCAGTTACTAAGCAACTGCTGCACTCAGTTGGACGCAACTGATATGGTCCAGTTTTGCTGATCCATCTTATACTCAGTTGGACGCAACTGATGCAAGTTTTTTTTATTTATAACTGTTACACTCAGGTTTATTGAACTGTTTAAATCCAATCCCTCGGCAGCTGCTGCAGTCCAGCTGATCGCGGCTGCTGCAGTCTAGCTCTGTTCGTATTCCTGCAGTCCAGATGATCGCAGCTGCTGCAATCATGTTCGCATCTCCTGCAGTCCAGCTGATCGCAGCTGCTACAATGAAACTTTGCTCGTCGCTACTGCATTCCAGCTGATCGAAGCTATTGCAGTCTAGCTATGTTCGCATCTGCTGTAGTCCAGCTGATCGCGGCTGCTGCAGTCCAGCTGATCGCAGCTGCTGCAATCATGTTCACATCTCCTGCAGTCTAGCTGATCCCAGCTGCTGCAGTGAAACTTTGCTCGTCGCTGCTGCAGTCCAGCTGATCGTAGTTGTTGCAGTGCATCTTTGCTCGAAACTGTTGAAGCTGATCCCAGCTGCTGCAGTCCAGCTCTGTTCGTAGAACTGCATTCCAGATGATCGCAGCTGCTGCAGTGTAATTTTGCTCGTTGATGATTGCAGTCCAGATGATCGAAGTTGCTGCAATCCAGCTATGTTTGCAGCTCTGCAGTCCAGCTGATCGCAGCTACTGCAGTGCAGTTTTTCTCATCGCTCTTGAAGTACAGCTGATCGCAGCTGCTGCAGTGCGACTTTGCTCGTTGCTTCTGCATTCTATCTATGTTCGCAGCTCCTGCAGTCCAGCTGATCGCAGCTGCTGCAGTTCAGCTTTGTTCGCAGCCCCTACAGTCCAGTTGATCGCAGCTGCTGCAGATCAGTTTCTCTCAAAGCTATTTCTACACAGTTTTGCTCAAAACAAGTTTTTTCTCAACTGCTAGAGGGTTACACCCTTTCGCTCGCAACTACCGTGGCTCAGTTCGTAATTGACAATGGCTTAATACCAACAGCTCACACAGATTCCAGCCGAGTGAAGTCAAATAAAACTCATCTTTTCAAAAAAAAAAAAAAAAAAAAAAGAAGTTACTATCCAATATCTATGCAACTACCGCAGTTCAGTTTTCCATCAACAATTACAGCTCACTTTCAACACTCCGCTCCAGCACCACGCTCCCGTTGCAGGTCAGGTCAGCCTTCAGTCATCTTTTTTTTTCATACAACAATGGTTCATACTAAACTGTTTTCACCGAACCCAATAGCCTCACTTGGGGGCGACTTGATTACGATTTCCACAATCAACGAAGGCAGTTTTCTTTAAACAACAGCAACAAAAATTTACTCTTGGGAGCGTCTTGGTTTCCAGGAACAGCAAGAGAAGTATTCCAATCACCTCAACGTCAATAATTCACACTTGGGGGTGAGTTTTGTCATTGACTAAGGAAAACGAAATTTTCTTAACCCCCAACGAGTTGGAGGTTAAGAGGGGGCGATGTTTGTACCATAAGTAAAAATGCCACATAATGGGCCCAATTGGTACTTAAATAATCTTTTGGCCCTCATCCAAGCCCGCTAACCAGTCAACCAAAGCGAGCCACCAGCCTGCCTAATATTACATAAATTCAATGACTGGTCAAAGTCAACGCCCGATCAATGGTCAAAGTCAATGCCCGGTCAATGGTCAAGGTCAACGGTAAAAGTCGGCGTCCTGTCAATGGTCAAGGTCGTGTTGCCATGCGTTTTCCATCCATGGTGCCAGCGATACTGCCAACTAATTCCCATCCAAGTACTCCGTCGCGTAGCCATCTAGTTCTAGTCGTGCTGCCAGTTTTGCTGCCATCCAGTCTCTACCCATGCAGCTAGCATCCACCTATTCAGCCAGCCTGCATCCACACTGTCACCCATTATGCCTGTCAACCATCAATCCATTCTTCCAGCATGCAGAAATCATCATGGAGGCATGCAATATTGATTCCAGCAGTTTCATGCAAAAATTATCATGGATGCATGCAGTATTGATTCCAGCAGTTTCATGCAAAAATCATCATGGAGGCATGCAATATTGCTTCCAGAAGTTTCATGCAGAAATCATCATGGAGGCATGAATGAGTAGTTAATGCCATTTAAGTTAATATTGAAATTAGATATTCAACTGTATAAATAGGTGGGAGCAGAAATTATATGGGGGCGTACAATATGAGAAAAAACATACACTGTAATACAATTATCAATAAAAAATCACTCTCCAAGGGGATTCGCCCGTGGATGTAGGCAAACCATGCCGAACCACGTAAAACCTGCGTCTATTGGTTTGTGTTCCAATTCGTCTCCTAGCCCTAAATACTCACCAAATTATCCATTCATCGTGTTTCGTGCCCAAAAGTAATTTTGGGTACAAAAACTAACATTTTTAATAGCTCAAAGCAAAAAAGATCTTTGTTCCATCAAGTAGTATAACTACAAAAAAGAAAAAGAAAAATATTTTCACATTTTGCGGATCCGGTAAATAATTTGTAGAATGTTGGAGAAAAATGAAAGTTTGTGGTCAAACAGAGTCGATTAATTAGATGGACAATGAGTTTGTAATTGCGGATGTAAAACACTTACTACACTGCATATTAAAGATGTTAAACGAATCAAACGAAAAAAATGAATTTTCTAGGTTCAAGAAGAGTAATTTTTCTCCACATACAATAACTATTTTGGTTTGTTTTGCTAGTAATTTTGAAGACTAAAGATAAATAAGTTCCTTTGATTAGAAAGACGTAATCAACACAATTTGCAAATTCCAAGATTTTGAAATAATAAGATATGAATTTAAATTATGAAGGGGTGAAGCTTTGTATATAACCAGGTCTCATCATCTTGGGTGTTAGGTAACAATCATCCTCCCCCGTACATATTATATAGGCGGAATTTTTGTTTTTCCCTATACTACTATATAGGTGGAGTCCAAATTTCAAAACCATTTTTTACTTCTATTACCCATATTTATTTATTTTGGAATTATCACAATTGAATGTATGTTAACATTGGGAATGTAATTAAGGGTAAAACAGGAAAAACATAAAAATTCATAAAATTAATAAAATTTCTTAATCTAAGAGATTTTAAGTATTCCGCCTATATATACGGTAGGAAGGAGTACGAGTTTCAACTTTCAAGGATTGCTCAACCATGTAGAATAGACTACTTGTGTATATGTTGTAAAGAGAAAGTCCTTAGAAACCATGACATATTATTAATAATGAAACCACCAGTGTCCTTGTGGTCAATGCAAATGCCATGGGGGCAATTGCCTTATCCCAAAATATCTATATCTATACCTATATATAAAAGGAACTCTCCTTAGCCACTGTTAATGAACAGTTGCTGAAGCTGTAAATTTTGAATTTCCGAATTTGCCCCTCTAAATATCATATAGTGTTCTCCACCAAAAATTACTTTAAGAGCATATTTGTAATTTGAACTTTACTATTCACAATTTTTCGAATTTGCCCCTCTAAATATCATACAATGTTCTCCACCAAAAAAAAATACTTTAAGGGCATATTGTAATTTAAATTTTACTATTCACAAAAATGTGAACAGATTAATCAAACCTTAAACAGTAAAAATTCACTATCTCACATTTATCAAGTACCTAATGTTAGATACGCATATCTTAAAACACGTGCATATATGGGTCCCAAACATGGCTCCGCTAATATTTAAGTGGACATGGTGATAGTAGCATCAATATTTTGATGTTGGGGCTATAATTAAGCTCAATTTTCTGATCTTTTTTACCAACTACAAGCGTGGACTGTGGAGGGGTATCCACCGATCGCAAGCACGCGCAGTGTGCGTGCCTTTGGTCTAGTACAATACAACATGAACACACAGAGAACATAATTTTGACTTGTGTAATCTTGAATTCTTCTTACCATCGTTTCCCACTATCTCTTTAGGTCTTTGAGAGAGATTTCTAATAATAACCAAAGAAATTTCAGTATAATTACAGTGAAATAATTTTATTTTAGTTGAAACATCACACATAGTTGAAGGCACGGAAAATAAAATTTTTTGCTTCAGTGGCCTTTTCCATTTTCACACCAACCTCTGCTAAAAAAAAAGTATTGCTTAAGCCCACAATAACAGGTCCAAGCCTTGTTTATCAATAACCGTGTAGTTTTGTATGAACTAGTATTTCTTTACTTCATTCTTAATTTTACGGGAAACAACCACTGAATTTATTAGTCCGTCCATCGGATAAAAAACTGCGAGAACCTCAAAACCGATAAATCACTGGGCTGAACAATGGGATTGAGAAAACCTTGAGCACCAAGAGGGTGTGCTCTGTTAGTCTTTTGGTTTTATGTAATCTCTAGAAATGTAAATCACATTGCATGCTTATTGTGTTTCAATATGCAATGTATCATGATCAAACAAGAGGGTGTACTTATCTACCACCTCTTCTATGCAATCCGTTAAACCTTAATTTGAATGAGGTGGTTGATTAAATAAAATTTAGGGGCTCTTCTAAGCCCCTCCTTCCTTAAAAAAAAGGTATTGAGTTGATAATTATTTTTACTTTCCTTCTTTGTCCCTTATTTAATAATATTGGAGATATTTTTATTTTATCTAATTTTTGTAAATTTTAGGCTTATAATTTGGTAGATGAAATCAAGGATGATGGAGATAAAGCCATTAGCCTTCTCAACCTGGGAAGCAGTGACACGGACACGACACGACGCGGACATACGGAACAGAAAATTCAAAATCATCAGGACGCGGACACGTTTATATATATATATATATATACATATATATGATTTTTATATACTAAAATAAGATCACAGTGTTATAGTATATCAAATACATAAATCAAGCAAATATATGAAAAAATTCAACTTTATGCCTTAGGTTAGCCAACCGGTAGAAAAATTAACTATTATACTAATTTTCCTAACATACTAGATTACCGAACTAGTAAAATGTTGAGTATTCATTCTTCAGCACATTGTGTCGGACACGACACCAAAAATTGTAACACTCGCACTTTTTGCATGGCGCGTGCTAAAAGATGTGCCATGGCCTGAGATGAAGCTTCATTCAAAGCTTCCATTGCTTGGTAAGAGGTAGATTATATCTTAAGACCAATATCGTGCCAAAATGGCTCATTATGTTTGGTATTTGGCTAAGGGACAAATCTCGCATCAAATGATGCATTAGGCCAGTTGAGTAAATGGCATTGGGCTTGAAGCGTAATCATTGCGCATTATGAAGGCTATTGGCTTAGAGCAAATATCGCACAATCATTGTGCATCAGGATAGAGCGAGTTGGCCTAGAGAATATTGCATATCATTGTGCAATAAAGAAAAACGAGTGGTGCGCAATCATTATGTATCAGGCCAGAGAGGGTTGGCCGAACGAATGTTGCGCAATCATTGCGCATGAATAATGAAGCAAGCATGTCAATTTGCTCCCCTATTCTAACTTGTAGAAATGTCATTAAGACATATATAGGGAGGGGTACTTGGTTGAAGGTGCATATACGGACCATGCACCAAGTAAGCTTCATAGCTTAGCCCGAAGAGTATAAATGATTCCAAAGTCTCATTTATAGCTCTGTAACGTTTCCAATAGGGCATATGATGCGAAGGCATCACTGTGCCACGCAAAAGACCCTATGATGCATAATCATTGTGCATCTTGACAGAATGGCCTGTAAGGACCAGGTCATTACTATTATTTCTAGGCCACGACCTTGCAAACGAGTTGGTTTAAGTTTCTTTCCCTTCGTGGATGAACTGCGGTATGTGCTTGATCCCTTTAGAGTAGGGAAGGGTACGTAGGAAGCCACAATGAGTTGCAAAATTGTCGGTCCAACACTTTATCTCTCATATCATCTAGTTTTGAAATGATTGCGGTACTTTGGCCCCCTCATATCATCTAAGATCGGTAGCTCGATGCAAGAGATGATTGTAGCCAGACTTGATGAAGAAAGTTGCATGCCATACAGTGGATGCTCATACTTCCTATCAAGCCGTTCGAATTATGCATGTACCAATGGCGCATTGGGCATAGCCTCGGAGGTAAGCTACATCGATATGCAAGTTAGCGCATCTTGCATAAGCTTAGGGAGAGAATGGCATGAGCCTGATTGATGCACCCTTGGCACAAGCAAGACAAGTGCATGATGTCAGCAATGCCGAAGCTTAATGAAGAAGAAGTACGACGGTCGCTCAGCTAGATAGGAAATTCATTGATGAATTCCCTACATTGAGGCAAGGCACTCGAAAGCCAGAGATGCATGTAAGGTGCATTGACCATAGCCTTCAAGGATTTAAATCCTTTGTAGAACAAGGGTAAGTTGGAATGGTGTGGAAGCTAAGTTAGCCACGACATGCTCCACGAGCATGCTTGCAAGATAAAATGGACGTGTGTTTGCCTAGATTTGAAGCCCAGATCGTATATTCGTCATGACGGATCGGGAAAGTTATGGTTTGCACGCATCAGATGCTCTGGGCGTAATTTTCCGGTCTATCACAGTAATAGTGTGTAGTTGCTTCATAGTTCTCAATAACTGGTATTAGTGGCACCACTTAACCATTTCACGGATATAAAGAAGAAGTTTATCATAGGGGCTCCAATCATATGGTTTTTATTTAATATCTCTAGCGGTGGGTTCATTTAAATGGAAGGTTGTGACGGACCAGGAAATTACGCCTGGAGCGCCTGGGCTCGTAGGCCATAACTCCCCTGATGCGCCATGATGACGCTACCATCCGGGCTTCAAATCTAGGCAAATGCACGTCCATTTGTCCTTGAAAATAATGTAACACCCACACTTTTTGCATGGCGCATGCTAAAAGATGTGTCATGGCCTGAGATGAAGCTTCATTCAAAGCTTGCATTGCTTAGTAAGAGGTAGATTGTCTTAAGGCCAATATCGTGCCAAAATGTCTCATTATGTTTGGTATGTAGGTAAGGGCCAAATATCGCATCAAATGATGCATTAGGCAAGTTGAGTAAATTGCATTGAGCTTGCAGCATAATCATTACGCATTATGAAGACTATTGGCTTAAAGCCAATATCGCACAATCATTGTGCATCAGGCTAGATCGGGATAGCCTAGAGAATATTGCATAATCATTGTGCAATACGGAAGAATGAGTGGTGCGCAATCATTGTGCATCAGGCCAGAGAGGGTTGTCCAAACGAATATTGCGCAATCATTGCGCGAAATCATAGTACGCAATCATTACGCATGAATAGTGAAGCAAGTATGTCAATTATTGTGACGGACCGGAAAATTACGCCATGAGCGCGTAGGCCATAACTTTCCCGATGCGCCATGATGAAGCTACGATCCGGGTCTTAGAGCTACAAATGGTGAGTTAGAATGGTGTGGAAGCTAAGTTAGCTGCGTCATGCTCCACGAGCATGCTTGCAAGGGAAAATGGACGTGTGTTTTCCTAGATCTAAGGCCTGGATCGTATCTTCATCATGGCGCATCGGGAAAATAATGGCATGCGCGCATTAGGAGCTTTAGGCTTAGTTTTCCGGTCTATCACAAAGGTAATGTTGCAGTCTGGTGTTTTACAACAGCAACAATGAAGATTTTAGGGAGGTCACAAAAAGAAATTGATCGACTAAGTGATGGTTTGATTGCTTTACTGAAATAGAATTGCAAAAACTTTTACAAAAATTATAAAGTTTCAAAAAGAAACGTGATTTAGTTTGGGTTTGTGATATAATTTCCAAGTATGGTGAACTCAAGATGAACAAGTATGAGGTAATCTATGTAGTACAGAAAGATGTTGATATGATCAAGTGGGATATCGTAAGAACCTAATAAGGTTAAGAAATAATCTTCTAAGAGGCCTTCAGCTTCCCCACAGAGATGAATCAGTTTGGAACAGAACCTTGTTCCGTGACTGATAACTTGGTGACATCAGTCGGAGATGTTGGAATGCAAGTTAGTAGTCAAATTAAAAGTATGTTTATATCTTTTGAAGGTTTGAGGCTCTCTAAGATTCATATGTTGTTACATATTTCAGAAACATTTTGAATTAACATTTCTTCTTCGTTACATGTACTCAATGAACCTAATAAACCCATAGTTAGACAATAAAATGTTGCTAAGAATACTAATGAATAACAACAAAGTTTAAGGAAAAATCTTACTTTGTAAGATGACTTTTGATTTTCCAACCTCCAAATTGGTGGTTATTTATGGAGACCTATGGAAAGAAAAAAAGAACTAAAACATATACTTAGGAGTAATACTGAACTAAAAAAATATTGTGGAATCAATGGGTTTAAGATGCTATTTCGCATCCAAAAGTTGAAGTGCTTTTGCTTCTCACAAGAGCGAAAGTACTTCTGGGAAGCAAGAAGCAAAAACATTTTGCTACTTTCAAAGTACACTTTTTGACTTATAAGCAACTTTTTTCTTGAAGTTGTTTTATATTTTACATAAGAGGAAGTTTTTTATTTGTTGATTGGAAAAGAAGATTTTATTATTAAGAATAAAGAATGTACAAATGATAATTACAAAAAAAATTGTAACTAAACCCATACGACAAAGCTAATTACACTGTGATTGTAAATATCTTATATCCCCATATAATCTTACCAAGAGTTGATAGTTCCAAGATGCTAAACTAAAAACCCTGGAGCACAAAATTCCAAGATGCAGAAAAATAACTCAAATGGAAAACCATGGAGCACAAAATCCCAAACCCCAATGCATAAAAATAACCTAAAATAGTATCTAACCCAAGTTGCCTCATATAACCCTACCAAAAGTTGATAGGTCCCGATGCTGAAACCTCGAGCACAAAAGCCCAAGCCCGGATGTAGAAAATAACTCAAATGAAAACTAACCCAAGTTACATAAGAGGAAGTGGAAATAAATACTTTCGTTAAGGAATTTTGTTTGTATGTGGGAGATAACTACAATTTCTAGCTGCATATCTCCACCTTGTTTGCTCAAGATCAAAATTCCTATAACTCTCGGGTTATTTTGTTTAAATCCAACACATGTAAACTGCATCTTCTGAACTGTAATTGTTTGTGTGCTATTAGTATCTGATCAAAGATCAGTTCGGACAAAGAAAGGAAGAGTAATTATATTAAATAACCTAAAACTGTTATGCTTAATGTACTTGCAAAACATTGTCACAAAATGTTTTCTTTACATTTTTAGTCATGCTTAATGTACTCCTAGTCTCCTATATAAGATGGTAATTTTTTTTAATTGCTAACATACTGTAGCTCGAAACAAATAAATTATTTGTTCCATAGAGTAATACGGTTACAAAAGAGAATTATTTTCACACTTTGGCGATCATGTAGATGATTTGTAGTATGTTGGAGAAAATTGAAAAAATTTAGTTAAAAGAAATTAGATGAGCTAAAGGTTTGTGATTGCATATATATGAAAGTTAAATTGGTCAGAAAATAAATTAAGTTAACCGAATTAGCAAGTAACTCTTTACGAAAGCTAACTTGATAGAGGTTGTGTTTTATTTTATAGCTTTTCATGAAATAATTACCATAAATCTAATAGTTGGTCGTTTTGTATTTGGTTACTTTTACCACACTCCACTAGGTAATTTTAAGCCTCCATAGTTAGTGTATAGAACCGTGTGTAATCAACTTGGATAAATCTGGCGGTCTGTAATTTGGTTCATCTTGATTAATCCGTGACAATTTTTAGTTGTATTACAATCATTCCATATATACATACAGTTGTATCTATATATACATATAGATATTTATGAATTTTTTTTGCAGTGGTATGCATTAAAAAATGAGTTCTCTAAGTTTTATTAGAAGTTTTTTTTCTACTAAGAAGGAATATTTGTTAAGTTAATTTTCTCCTCGTAGAAAGTATATATATTTCGTGTTCCAGAAAAGAGAAATATATGTTTATGTTCTGGTGATATTAAATTAATAATTTTGACCTCATATTATTTTCACTTTTCCACGTTGGAACATTTTAATAAGAAATTCCTTTTAGAAAAACCTTGATTTTTTATTTTTATATTTGTTTTGTGAATGTTAGGCTTCAAAATTTGGTAGATGAAATCAAGGATGATGGAGGTGAATCCTTTAAGCCTTGTAAGAGGACTTCAGCCCAGAATGCGTTTTATCTCAAAATTATTACGCACATAGAAAATTACGTTAGGAGTTGCATATTACACAAGCCAAGTGTAGGTGTAAATTATACACAGAACCAGGTGGAAACATCCTAAGCTATGATACACCCAGAATCGAAGAAGCGCGAATCATGGAATGAAGACCAACCAACGCGAGATTTAAGGAGCCACGTGGATCGGACATAATTGCTCTACAACTGTCGGAAAAGACTTGAACCAGGCTCCTGACAAAGCTGATAAGACAAGACACGGCGGGTCAAACGAGGAGCTGTGGTCAAATGGATAAGAATATAAGCGTTACATCGGCCAACTAAGAAGGGCGACACACAATACAGGCGACATTGTGCCAAGAGAACACCCGAAGAGGTCAGCTCGGACAAGAGACAGGCGAAGGAATCAAGATACATCGGCCACATGCATAGAAGAAGGGACGACACAAGCAGGACCGATCACAGAACTTAAAAATAGATGTAACATGACCAACACCCTAACATTGTTTGTATGAAACCTCTCCTATAAATAGAGTAACTTGTATTCAGGAAGAGGTAAGTTAGAATTGGGAGAGAGAGGGAGAATAGATTTCACCAAGTAAGAGGAGAGTAAGAAGGAGTTAGTTGTGTAAGAAGTTTGGTCAAAAGCAACACCTTTGTAACACTTTGAAGTAATAAGATTCACCATTTCACCCCCGTGGACGTAGGTAATCATACTGAACCACGTATATCTTGTGTTCATTGTTGAGTGTTTACTTTCATTTGCATGAGTAGGAGGTTTATATCCTTTGGATGTAGTTTGTAGTAAATACATCTACATTCTGGCGCCGACTAAGGGGACTCAACTAAGATCTCCGGATACCTTGCCCTAACGACCTTCAGAGACGATCAAAAGCTCCTAAATACACGTTAGTGTGTCGTAGTTGAAGCTATGATGAACTTTGTTGGTCGAAGTTATGTTGTTTTGAGACAGTTAACATGCGTGTAGAGTTACAGCAGTAGCAGCGCCTTCAAAAAAGTGAGGATTACCCACAGTTTGATCGGCGGAGAATCTCCATAAGCTCACCGGTGACTAATAGTTCGGGTTAGAAGATAAGGGGAGAATCTGCTGATAGGATGACTGTTTGTTTTCGATAGTTGAGTGATTTTTAGTTAATTGAGTTTCCCTCCAGCTACGGTATAAAGTTGGGTGCTCGGATTTACCAAAGATTTGCGTTTTAAATGTTACCTCGTGCGTTAAGCTATCAACCATAGGGAGTTTCTTGCCGGTTATGTAGCATAAGTCATCGAAAATATCATGATCAGATCTCGAGGAAGTAGAGTTTGCATGTACTTGATTTTATCCTTGGGGTTATGTGTCGTACCTTTTAATCGTCACGTGCACAAGTTTAATGATTTGGAGCATATAGAATAAAGGACAATCTAACTTAAATGCATAGGACGGGTACTGAAAGCGACGTCGTACAGAGTAACATCGGCAAATAAGTAGGGTCTGCCACAGTTTCAGCATAAGGACAAACTAGGGTAGATATGCAGAACCCATCTGACAAATAGAGTAGTAGTAATTGGGCAGTCAGTCGAAATTTTTCCTCTATTGTTTGAAATTTTGTCTGTGATAATAGGTCAAAGTAAGGTGTTTTTTGTATTTCCTGACGTAGGAAGGGGCGATACTCGGCCAACTACGCGACGTACCCGATGGCTACTACTTTAGGAACGAGAAGAATATTGAGGAATCGTACAGCAAATAGAAGCATCATGCAGGCAGGGGTACCGGTAACAGGGCCGAGGCAAGAAGACAGCCGACAACCACCGCCCGAGGAATCTCATGCAGCTGCACGGGGAATGCCAATTGTCGATGAGGAGGTGGATCTGGGGAGATATGATAACACCCTACCCTTGGACCAGGTTATCTTGACCCAGAAAAGAGTTGACCAAGTTGACGGACTAACGGCTTCAGATACAGATGACGATGAGGAAGCACTTGCAGCACAAGCCCAGATACAAAGAGTGAGGCATCAAGTTGAGTACCAGGAAGCCTTAGGGAGAGAACAAGAGTGTCTCAGGAAGATTCAACTGGGGCGAGGAGCATCCAGCAACATCGGCCCAACACCCGTTCACGCGATCGCCCATGTAACCCACCCGATACTACCCCCACCACCCACATCTGCACCCTTACAGCATCGTCCACACCAGCCCAATGGACACTCTAGTCACGAAAGCACTGACCCGACACTCTTAGCCATTCTATAAAGTCAAAGAAGGCAAGAAGCGTCACTAAGAGAGATCCAACAACGGAACCTCGCCTTAGAATATGAGAACTATCAGTTGAGGAATCAACGAACCAGATTAAGAGGCTCGTCTAGCCGATGAACATCGAGGCATCATGACCGATCAGGTCACTCACCACCTATGATGGGACCAAGCAACCCTAATCAGCCCGGCCAATCAGGTCAACCACCATTGCCTCCGGTGCCCCCCACGCAAAGATACGGGCCACCCGAGGACTCGTCCACTGACGATGACATGCAAGGAAGA
Organism: Papaver bracteatum; assembly: GCA_023529315.1. Taxonomy (NCBI): domain Eukaryota; kingdom Viridiplantae; phylum Streptophyta; class Magnoliopsida; order Ranunculales; family Papaveraceae; genus Papaver; species Papaver bracteatum. The sequence continues at coordinate 245,133 of JAJJWX010000002.1, forward strand.
GACGGGCGAAAGGATCGAGCAACAAAGGCTAAACTTAAGGAATTAGAGGCAAAAATCAAAGATCTCTCGGGCGGAAGCGAAGAGAACAAGTTGGCAGAGATCATGTGTGAAGCCGAGAAGACACCTTTTTCTCAAGAACTCGAACAAATTCCGTTCCCGCCCAAGTGTACTTTACCTACATTCCCTTCTTGATTTGACGGAACAGGGGATGCGATCGAGCATCTAAATATGTACACCATGTCATTGATACAATGGAGGAACAACCTGGTAGTTATGTGTAAATTCTTTCTAGCTAGCTTGGAGGGCGAGGAACGAGATTGGTTTTATTCGCTCACACCTGGGTCGATAAACGGGTATGATGCACTAGTTGAAGCCTTCCTAAAGACCTACATGCACAAAAGTCGACCTCGGCCAAGAATGAACAAGTTGTTTACCCTCGCCCGAAGATTCAGGGATCCCTTAAGAACCCTGGCCGATAGGTGGAGGAAAATATGTACTGAAATTGGGAAGGTGCCGGTGGATTAGGACATCTTTGGGTTTGAGAACGCGTTAGGAAGATCGGACCCCATATGGATAGCCATGTTCTCCGAGAAACCGAAAACCTTAAAGGAGATGAGAAAAATGCAGGATCATTACATCGCTTTGGAAAAAATTCAAGACGAGTCAAGGGATAGAGGAATATAAGAAGCTAGTACTGAAGATGGTATCGAAGCCAAAACTATTTCGGACGATCCTATGAGGCGTCCAGAAAAGAGGTCGGACCCTCCCCCGAGGGGGAGCGAGAAAAGAGAATGGATGGCCAAAGGAAAGAAGCCGAGACAGGAAGCCCGATCGTATACCCCTCTCAATGCTTCTTTGGAGGAGGTATTTAATGAAGCCGAGAAGAGAAACGACATCAACTACCCAGCGTCAAGGGGGGTTCAGTTCCAAGAGACCAGAGATCACCCCGAATATTGTCACTACCATCAGTATAGGGGAAATTCCACTAACAACTGCCGAGAAGTAAAGGATATCATTCAGAATCTCATCCGAGATGGGTATCTAAGGTAGTTCGTTCGACACCCATCTCAGCCGACAACAACACCCGATATACCGGTTCATCAAGTCCGTATTGATAGAACGACTCAGTTCGTGAGTACCATTTCACACTCAGCTGTTCAAGGTTATGCTCTCGTCCCGGTAATCACATCTAGGATCCACAAAAAGGACCGCGATGGTAAGAAATATTTAGTGTAGCCAAGGCTTCGCCCATGGAACCTTGGATGGTGTAACCCATTTCGTTCTCGGCTAAGGATTTCCCAGCCAATGGACAAGCACACGGCGACCCCTTGGTCATCACTCTACTGATTGAGGATTGGGGCGTAAGGAGAATCCTGGTGGATAGTGGAAGTTCAGTCGAGGTGCTATTCTACGATACGTTTAGGAGGATGAAGCTATCGGATGACATCCTCGTCCCGTCAACATATCGCATCTACGGCTTCAATGGTACTGTAACTATTCCCAAGGGCGAAGTAACCTTAAGGGTTTCGGATGGTGGAGGCTACCTCGATACACTAACCACCTTTTGCGTGGTCGACGTCGCCTCACCTTATGAAGCGATCATCGGGCGTCCATGGATCGCTGGGATTAAGGGGGTAGCATCGGCGTACCATCAGAGGTTAAGATTCTCGACTTGCAAGGGAATATCTGAAGTTGTGGGCGACTCCCAGGCAGCACGACAGTGCATGAAGGTTGATGTAGAAATTAATGAAAAACGGAGAGCTCGGCAAAAGCAAGAGAAGAACAAAGCAAAGGAAGTTCAGACGGTAAGAGAATTGGAAGAAGTGATTTCACAAGTTGTAATGGCATATGAGACACAGGGGAAAGCAAGAGAAGAACAAAGCAAAGACGCTTTATAGCAACCAAAGGAAGCGACTCTATTCCGGGAAGCCAAATCCAATTTCTCGGATATTGAGCCGACTCGGGAAGTAAATTTGGGGACGATAGAGGCGCCAAAAATAGTAAGGATCGGGACACTGCTATCGGATGAACAAGCAAGTCAACTCACAACGGTGTTAAGGGAAAACTTAGATACATTTTCCTGGGAAGTACGTTATTTAGAGGGAATTAACCCGAAGGTCAGCTGCCATCACCTAAAGATCGATCCGAAGTTCAAACCAGTGAGGCAAAAAATGAGGCGCATCGCTTAAATTGAAAAGCGATCGAGGCCGAGCTAAAGAAGCTACAATAATCCAGAATAATCAGGAAATCCCATTACCCACAATGGATATCTAACATGGTCGTGGTACCGAAAAAGAAAGGAGGAGTCAGAATATGTATTGATTTTAGCGACTTGAACAAAGCCTGCCCGAAGGACAGTTTCCCCCTCCCTAGCATAGATCAATTAGTAGAATCAATAGTCGGATATGAGGCGATGACCTTAATGGATGGATACATGGGATACAACCAAATACCGTTGGCACCCGAAGACCAGGAGCATATTTCCTTCTTTACACCAAGGGGATTGTACTGTTACACCAAGATGCCATTCGGACTTAGAAATGCTGGGGATACATACCATAGATTGGTAGGCGACATGTTTGAAGACAAGATCCACAACACCATAGAAGTTTATGTGGATGACATGTTAGTTAAGAGTCGCCGAGCTAAGGACCACGTCCAAGACCTTCGAGAGATTTTTCAGACAATGAGGAAACACAAGATGAAGATTAACCCCGCCAAGTGCGACTTTTGGGTCACATCAGGGAAATTCTTGGGGTATATCATCACCCCTATAGGAATAGAAGCGGATCCCAAGAAGGTCCGGGTAGTCCTTGAAATGCCATCTCCCGCGACGGTAAAAGATGTGCAGAAACTAAATGGTTGGATAGCAGCATTGGGGCGATTTGTATCACGGTCATCGGACAAATGCAAGTCCTTTTACGAAATTATGAAGAAAGGAAAAAAAATTCCAATGGACGGACGCCAGCGAAGAGGCCTTTCAAAATATCAAGTTACACCTAGCTAGCCTCCCGGTTCTTCAGAGGCCCGAGTCGTTAGAAATTATCACCCTATACTTAGGGGCGACACCCTATGCCATTAGTGCAGTGCTAGTAAAATCGGAGGGAAATGTGGAGAAGCAAGTATATTTCACTAGTAAAACATAAAGTCCGGCCGAGAGAAACTATACAAGAATGGAGCAGATGGTACTCGCGCTAGCTTTTGCTGCTTCTAAGCTCCGAACATATTTTCAATCTCACCGAATATGGGTGCTCACCAAATCGCCTATCGAAGCAGTTTTGGATAGTGCTGGACGATCAGGAAGAATCTCCAAATGGGGAGCCTTAATCAAGCAATATGATGTGGTGTACTGGTAGGATCGGAAAGATACCTACTATTGTGTATACTGCAAGTGCACAGTGTCGACAAGCAACACAGGGCAAGCACAGGTCGAACCACAGAGACTTGGAGAGTGTAGAAGTTTGTTCTAAATCCTTACTAAGAACTGATTCAGAGAGTAACCAAAGGGGGTTTATTTTTGTCGATACGATGAGATATTGGCAAAGAATTAAATATAAAGTAATTTGAATTAAAATATGCAATTAAATCAAGGTGTAAATATTGAGAATATGGATACTAGGGTATTCAAATCCACCACTAACCTATGATATGCATTCAACTTGTAATATTATTCTTGTCCTTACAGCAGATTCAAGTCTACCGTATATCTAAGGTGTTTCTCCAATGGATAATTTAATCACAACTAAAGTATTTCTCCAAAGCATTAACTGTCTAATTAAAGCACAACTAATATGAGGATCAATATTTGGTTAAGCATGAGTTGTAGCATAATCAACATAGAGATATTCTAACTACAATGGATACATGGCATACATTGTGAGAGCAAGATGTTGACAAACTTGGATTAAATTATATCTTTAAACAATTATAAACTTTCAAGAACAAGATACAAGATATGAATACATACCAATGAGTTACGGCTTCATTTAAACCCTAGCAAATGAAACTAGAACATGAAGAACATTACAACAAAACTTAAATTTGATAAACTAACATGAAAAAGCTATTCTTGGATGGTTTTTCAACACAACAACCCTCTCTATTTATACACAAAATTCCCTCAAGCACTTGGATTCGAAATTTGGAAAGCATCCACTCAACAAAACATGTTTTCTTAATTGATGGATTGAATGGAATATATTTGGTTGTGGGAAACAAATTGGGAGTGATTGAGAGAATGGGGATGTTTTCTTTAATTGATGGATGAAATGGAATACAATGGGGGTGAGGTGGATGTTTTGGAAAGAATCCAATGGGGATGAGGTGGATGTTTTGGAAAGAATCCAATGGGGGTGAGGTGGAAATGGATTTGGGTCTTGGGTTTTGGATCATGGGTTGTTTAATCCCATGAATTTGTAAACAGGTTGCCATTGATGCGCGAGCGGGTTGCAACGCTTCCAACTTTCTTCTCTTTTGTCTTCTCAATTCTTCCAAGCTTTTTTAAGTACTTAAAAACACAAAATTAATTAATACAAATATTTATTCTTGAAAATGGTAAAAATGCAGAATTTGGGATAATATATGACTTTGAAGCGCGAAAGATGAGTTAAGTGCCAATGAAAAGGTGTATGAATATGCAATATTTGGCACTCATCATGTACGAGACAAGAACCGCGATCAAAGGACAAGTAGTGGCGGATTTCTTGGCATATTTACCCCTTAGTGATGAGGACGAGGTAGAAGATATACCGGGGATGATAGAGGAACCAGCGGACCTATTAGCCGCCAATAGTCCTACACGCTGGGAGGTCTTCGTCGATGGTCCATCGAACAAGGAAGGATCATGCCTCGGGCTAGTATTTACCACGCTGAAGGGGAGGAAGATCGTGCATTCATTCAGACAAGAATTCAAGGCAACCAACAATGTCACCGAGTATGAAGCGGTGATCCATGCTTTACGAATAATTGTGGAAATGGGGCTGCAAGAGGTCCGCTTGACTAGTGACTCACAACTAGTGATCCGGCAGATTACGGGCCAATACGCTACACACGATCCGGTACTACAAAAGTATTGGGAGCTCGCCCAATTCTACATCAAGAAAATATGCAACATTAGATTCCGCCACATTTTCCAAAAAGATAACAGACACTCGGACGCTCTATCATATATCGCCTCACAGCTAGTGGACCCGAGCATCGAAGGCATACGTGTTATGAGGCTTCTTACCCCTTCTATCCCGGAAACACCAGACGTACGGGTTGACGTGGCCATTAACACAGCCGAGAGATACAAAGAAGGTGACTGGAGAAAGCTGATACATCAGTACTTAGAGACGGGTGAGCTACCCAAGGGCCGGCCCGAGATAAAAAAAATCAAAAGCAAGTCGGGTGCTTACGAGTGAAGGGAAGGGATATTATATAAGAAATCTTACCTAGGACCACTCCTACGATGATTGAGTAAAGAACATGGCCACATAATCCTACACGAATTACACTATAGAGCGTCTGGAAATCACAGCTCGGGCGGAAGCTTGTCGGCCAAGGAAAAAACATGTGAAAGTGCCGAGGTAGCCTAAGGGGTTCTGGTGGTTGGAAACCAGTTCCAAAGGTTGTTGAGACGAGATGTCTCCTCACTAGGTGGCCAACTTACATTTTAAAGGTCGCCCCCATCGCAGTGGCCGTGTCCACTTGCTCGAGACTGGCTGGTCGATAACCGCTCGGAATATCGGGCACAGAACTAAGTCGTGCAGGTGACCCTTCCACTGAATCCAAGAGATAGTGATGAAATACCCAGATCAGGACATGGCATTGGGCCCGATGACCCTCCTTGTTGGGTGTGTTCGACATAAAAGGCTAAAATATTAACTTACTTAAACAACAATTGCAGGAACGATAGGAGAAACAAAGCTAATTCGATAAGCGTCATGCGTCTATGAAGAAAGTACGAAAAGTGTCACGCAACCGTACGAAACGAAAATTTTAGTGGAAATAAAACAAACAACATCGGCGACGTAACACCCCCACTAAAAAAAACAAACAGTGCATCAGAAATAAAAAGGGGAGAAGTGTTCAAAGAAATTTACAACCCGACAGAAAGGGAAACTTAGTGGCGCAACACTACAAAAAGAGACTTCAAGCCTTGGGAGGAGCAGTGCCGGCGTTCTTCTGCGCGAACTCACGCCGCTTCTTCTCCACCCACTCCTCAATACCCGATTGAACCTTCTCGTCTATCTACTCTTCATGGGCGACGCGTTCATCCTCGAGTTGTTGGGTAATCTGAGAGGCGTTTTCCTCGTCTTCGAATAGCTTGGAACCCAGATCATCCTCGACCTGCTTCAAACGTCGGACCTCCAAATTCAATTCACAAGAACGTTGTTGCTTGCCTACAAGAATAAAACAAATGCGGATTATTCGTTATGGTCTAAATCTCCCTCAAGACATAATCTAAGCCTAAGTAACTGCTTCAACACGAAGCTCACGAGACCTGAAAGAGTTAGTAACACGGATGCAAGTGACTCTGCGGATTTCGAAAATTCATCATCGGCCTTAGACAATTTCAGGGTTAGCTCATTATAGAATTGCTAATTGAACTCGTTACTAGGACAGTACTTCTTATGCTCACTCCAATCATCCATTAAACGATTACGCGACACATGGAGCACATCAAGCTGCGATCTACTCCACTCTACCTCATCCCTCACTTTATCAAACTCACTCACTCGGCATAGCAGATCACTATTAGCTCGCTCTACCACATCTTTATATCTTAATATTCGTCGGCGATCCTCATGCAGATCCGGTTCTGCAATTGAAGAGCGTCTACCTGTTGATCTAAATTCGTTGCTAGAGCGGCTCTCTCGGAAGCAAGACGTTGAAAAGAGCCCAAGTGAGCCCGTAATGTCCATCTGCAGGGTCATACTCAAACCCACGATATCGCCTAGCTCGCCCTCAGTTTCGTGGATGTCCTCGGCCCGACGGTCTATTTTGTCGTCTTTTTGGCCATCCGCGACTCGAGATTCTCCACTAAATCCTTTTCGATATCCCATTTTTCTTCAGATCCTAACCCGACAAATAGCCACACCTATACTAGCGACCTGCTAGTGTATGATACCCGACTCAGATATCGCACGATAAGCTCAATCAACACAAGTTAAGGTTTCAAGAAAAATAATCTACCGGCATCTAAGAAGTTTGATCTCCAGCCTCGTTCGCGCGACTCTTTCTCGCTTGAAGTTGGAGCAGATTTCTATCAACTCCGCTTGTCTCTGCGGTGATTGGTGGCATCTCTTAGGATCGACACAAGTAAACAAGACTCCTACGGGGGGCAACTATCAAGAATCGGCCACCACAAAGAAGTCAAGCGTCGTGGAGATATCACTCTGTGGAACTGCATTCAGCATCTTCTTCATCAGCACACGTCCAAAGTCGGGCAAGGAGGAGAGTTTTAGGGCTGTAGACAGTTGAAGGAAGTTTCAATTGCTAGAAGACGACCCCTCGTGTCAGAGGGCACACGAGGAAGCTCTACCTAAGACATCAATAAAAATCTTCTATGCGTTGGGCGTCTCCAGGGGCTCCTGCTGGTCGCCCATCCATTTCTCATCATCCTTGTCACCCGAGACATCATCACCAAATAACTCATCTTTATCGGGAATCTCAATCACTGGCTTGCCCTTTGATGGGGGCTTAGCAACATGCTTACCTCTAAGAGGATTATGCCTAAGAGGGTGAGGGTCAACCTTGTCAACATCATCATCATCGTGCCTAGGGTATTTCTGCACAAGGTGTATCGTCAGAACATGTGAAGGCAAAAAACAGGGGCAAGTACATGTACTTATAAGAAAACCATTGTGTTTGTTACCTTCCCCCGCCTTCTCAACCTCAGCCAGCACTCTTTTCCTAGACGATCCGGCACCCTTGGTGGAATCGCCCTAAGATTTTCAAACAACAACAAATGACCAGTTGACGCCCGAATCTAACAAGATAGGAAACAACAACAAAGGATAAAACACATACCTTATCAGCTTTGTCGTCATTAACCACCCAGAAAGGATAGGGCTTGGAGGGAAAAGTAGGCGACGGGAAGCTACCATGAAGAATGGGACCTCGGACTAGAAGTGGAACTCGGGGATAAATCGGGTCATTATAATGGCGGGCTCGCTTGTTGGAACCATGGCCGATGGGATCGACATCCAGCATCATCCTTTCTACACCATCGGGCATAGTTCTGACCCGATGAGGACTAGCAGCAAAATCGACAAGGTCGCCTAAGGTTGAAGTACCAGCTCGATAGTTGACAAGGAAATTGGCAGTGGTATATTCTTGAGCGTCCTCGGGCTTGTAGGTCGACTACTCGGCAGTAGAACCGTGACCGTCTCGGCGATCCTTCCATTCGTTCATAATTCGGAAAGTATTGCCAGTCCATTAAGCAAAAGCACGAGAGGGCTTGAGCTGGGAAATAATCTCGTAATAAAAAGGGCTATCAGGGTTGTACATGGGAAGACGAAGGCCTAGCTCTAGTTGGCCGTGAGTGATGACCACGCAATCAGCCGACTGCTCGTGCTTCTTCATATCGGACTTCTTCAAGAGACTGTTTTGGCCCGAGAGAAGGGTAACTTCGTAGTCTCCAAGGTTGTACTTTTCCTTCAGCTGTTAAATGAACTCCTCATCGGAAAGATCCCTCACCCTTCTC